>JACXGI010014334.1:0-19234 GCA_016801175.1 Esox masquinongy | reverse complement strand
TGGTGGGGGGTGGGGGGTTGTCTGGTGTAGGGGTTATGGTGAGGAGTTGGGGATAGGGGTTATATATATATCTCATAACTATCAACAGCGTGTATCTATCTATCTGTATCTGTTTGTTTACAG
Organism: Esox masquinongy; assembly: GCA_016801175.1. NCBI lineage: Eukaryota > Metazoa > Chordata > Actinopteri > Esociformes > Esocidae > Esox > Esox masquinongy. The sequence goes on along the minus strand of JACXGI010014334.1, from coordinate 19,111 downwards.
TGCCTCGAAAAAGGATTTGTCCCTTCCTGATTTCCTCTTTTATTGCATATTTGTCTCTATGAATGATTTCAGATCTTCATGCAAATGTATTAAAGACAAAGAGATCCCAAGTAAATGCAAAATCCAGTGTTTCAATTTTCATTGTTTTTATTTAAGGAAAGTAGTTATACAACACCAACTGGCTCTGTGTGGAAAAACGTATTACCCCGTAATTACTCAATCAACCTATTAACCAAATTCAATTGATCATTGGATTCAGTTGAAGCAGACACACCCTGGCTTGATTACTGCCAGCCCTGTTCAATCTAAACATGACTTATATAGAACCTCACCATGAATGTGAAGTAGGCTACAAGTCTGGACTAGCAGCACACCATGCCGTGAGCAGAAAACAATCGGAAGAAATGATATTTCCAGCTCATTCATTCCTCAGTACTGGAGGCTTGTCTCATTGAAGAAGGGTGCACTATTGTAATACACACATGGACACGTATGACAGCATTCCAAGATGGATTGGAGCTGTTCTGAAGGCAAATGGAGGTCCTATTCCTTATTAGGTCCTTGAAATTAGTATATGTTTAGGTGTTTCCGTTATTTTGTCCATTCCCTGAATATCTACATATGTATATGTCTATCATGTATATCCATCTACCATGTCTATTTCTATAACATATATTTATCTATCATTATTGATACTGCATGTATATATATATATATATATATATATATAATTTCTATCTATCTATCTAATCTAGTGTCTATCTATAGCTACATCTCTCTTCCTCTCCTATCTCTGTATCCATCTCTTTGTGTTGCTGTAGGGGTAAGAGCTGATGTGTGCCCCATAGAGAGGGGTATGACCCAGTTTGACTGTATTGAGCAGATGATTCAGTCAAGCTGTGAGGAGGAGAAGGAGCAAGGATGAGGAGGAGAGATCGAGCACTCAGGTTACCCGATAGAGATATAAAGAAGGAAAACAAGAAGAGTGTGGGATGAATGTGATGAAATGAGACTGAGGAGTGAGAGCCATGTGACCAGACCGTAACCCCACCCCCACAGGGTTTCCCCGAAGGGGCTGCCAATGTGCGTGTGTGCATGTCATGTGTGTGTCAGTGCCGTGTGACTCTCACGGGGCCGTTCATCCTGATCACTGTCACTATGTAATGGCCGCCTCAGGCTATCCATCTGAGCCTGTGTTTAAGCTAGGCTAGGATACGCTGACGCAGAACTGGATGTCAGGGGCTTTCTGCTGCTACTCTGTGCTAGGGGTACACTAACACAGGCACTAGACCACAGATGATGTCAACATCTCATGCTATTCTATCTATATTGGCACTGTTTTAGCTAGGTATTTTAACCTCGCAGCTCGCCATGCTATTTTCGAGCTACTAAGAGCTAGTGTGTGTGAAGTTCTGTCTAGTTACATGTGCTGCGGTAATGTTCCTGTATTAATGCCGTTTCCTGTCTTGTCTCTGTACAGCTGGTTCGTCCATCAGTAGTGAGTCATCCCCAGTCTCCTCTCCAGCCACCAATCACAGTTCTCCAGTGAGCACCCCCAAGAGAGGTCCTCTGGGCCCTGGGCCTGTGCTGGTGCCACCTGGAGGCCACAGTGTGCCAAGCACCCCGCCTGTTGTCACCATCGCCCCCACTAAGACTAGCAACGGCCTCTGGAGGAGTGAGGCACGCCAGGTGAGACTGGACACACGCAGACAGTGAGACAAACGCCCTCTGCGACATTGTTCTTTTCACATGGTGTCACCTGTTGACTTATGTGGTTCAACCTCTCAATACCTCCCTCCATCTTGATCCAGTCAGACAATGTTTCAAGGTTTTTTTTTCCCCTGGAGAGGGATGTTGTACAAGACACACACAGACACAAACATACAGAGGCATACACAGAGAGACACTCACACTCACAGATATACACACAGGCCCTGGATGGGATTAGCAGATTTTCTGGCTTCCCAGTAACTCACTGAATGGCAGAATGTATGTGATATATTTTCTACACGTGACAGTGCTGGAGGCTCTACGAAGGCCTCTCTCCCCCTCTCTCCCCCTCCCTCCCGTCCCTTCCCCTACCCCTCTCTCCCCCTCCCTCCCGTCCCTTCCCCTACCCCTCTCTCCCCCTCCCTCCCGTCCCCTCCCCTCCCCCTCTCCCCCCCTCCCCCTTGGTGTGTTAAACAATGCCAGCTGCCACCAGAACACTGAGGTGAGAGCCTTAACGGCAGCCAGCATCTGGGCCCCCTCGAGCCCCCCCCCCCCAGATCTGTCATCAACTCTAGTACTTTATAACCCCTAACCCCAGTCCCCTGCTCAACTCTAGTACTTTATAACCCATAACCCCAGTCCCCTCAACTCTAGTACTTCATAACCCATAACCCCAGTCCCCTGTTCAACTCTTCCTTCTCTATAAAACCCAACCCTGTCTGTGTGTGTGTGTGTGTGTGTGTGTGTGTGCGGCTTGCTGCTAGCTTTGATAAGGAGTGGATTATGGATTATGGCCTTCCTCTAAGCCCTCTTATCACAGCTCTAAGGCTAATGGTGGAGGGCAGAGCAGTGGCACAGCACTCCTCAACAGTCCTCAACACTCCTCAACAGTCCACACCACTCCTCAACACTTCACACCACTCCTCAAAACAGTCCACACCACTCCTCAACACTCCTCAACAGTCCACACCACTCCTCAACACTCCACACCACTCCTCAACACTCCACACCAATCCTCAACACTTCACACCATTCCTCAACACTTCACAACACTCCTCAACACTCCTCAACAGTCCACACCACATCACAACACTATAACACACCATAACACTCCACAACATCCACAACACTTCGTAACACATTGCAACCCTCCTTAACACTTCTCAACGCTCCTCAAGAGTCCACAACGCTCCTCGGCAGTCCACAATGCTCCTAAACATTCCACAAAGCTTCTCAACCCTCCACAACGCTCATCAACGCTTCACAACACTCCACCATATCCCAGGAGACTGAGAAAAGGGGAGAGGACAGGGTGTGCGGTGGGATGGGGTTCAGAGAAGGGGGAACAGCTCACCCATCCCTGCCTATTGTCCCCCTGCCATCATGCCCTGAAACATTTCCCTCCGTCGCCCCCACCCCTCTTCACCTCTTGCCCAGCGCATTAGCACTGACCTGGAAAGGGGTCAAGGGTCAGCAAGCACCCCTATCGGTGGGATGGGAGGGGGTGGTGAAGCCATCCTGTCGAAGCCCTGTCATCACACTGGCTGACAGGAGAGTGAAGGGGGGCTTACAGGAACACTTCTACATAGAGAAACAGCTTATTGGACAGTGCAGAGGACACACAAATGGGCAAATAGATAGTAACAGACACAAAGACAGACACAGACATACAAACTGACACCCAGACCCAGACATACAGACTGACACACGCATAGACACACAGACAGACACAAACTGACACGGACAGGCACAGACATACTGACAGTTACACCGGCATACACCCAGACATTACCTCCTTCACAGAATCACACTCATCCTGTTTATCTTGGGGGTGAAGTGGCTCCATTTAGCTCTTGAGATTCACTCTGTTCCGGTGTGTGTGTGTGTGTGTGCGCGCGTGCGCGCTTATACACAGGGTCATGCTGGAACAGAGAAGGTCGTGTTGGGGGGTTTCTGGCGCCTTCGACAGCTCGAGGCCACCCAGCTGAAGGGGGCTGAGGGTCTGCTTGCTGAGGGGAGGTGAAGCAGAGGGGGGCTAGTGTCAGAGCTGCTCCCTGTTTACTCTGTGCCGCTCCAGCGAGCGCATCCAACCCTCCCGTCACACAGACCAGCGCCACAATGGGCAGGGTCAAGCACACACACGCACACACACGTACACACACACGCACACACACACACATGTACACACACATTCTCTCTCGCTCTCAAAAAACAACCCTCAGTATTGCAAACAAAGGCTCTCTGTTTTTATCCCTAATCACCAGCGATGGAGGGAGGGAGGGATGGGTGGGGGCAGACATTTGAGTAAGATTTCCACGTCCCTAACACCCCCACCTCTGCCCCTGACCTCTCCACACTCACCCTCTTCCCTGTCATCCCTTCTACTTCCTCACTGCTGTCTGTTTGATTGGTTCCCGGGTTGTGCTGGGCTGTGCTGGGCTGGGCTGTGCTGGGTTGTGTTGGGCCGGGCTTGGCCAGGATGGGTTGTGTAACTTGTGTTGGGCCAGGCTGTGCTGGACTGGGTGGGGCTGGGCTGTGCTGGGTTGTGTTGGGCCAGGCTGTGCTGGACTGGGTGGGGCTGGGCTGTGCTGGGTTGTGTTGGGCCAGGCTGTGCTGGACTGGGTGGGGCTGGGCTGTGCTGGGTTGTGTTGGGCCAGGCTGTGCTGGACTGGGTGGGGCTGGGCTGTGCTGGGTTGTGTTGGGCCAGGCTGTGCTGGACTGGGTGGGGCCAGGCTGTGCTGGACTGGGTGGGGCCTGCCACTGTGCACTGACCTCAGGCCCCAGCTTGAATAAGCCTGCGGAGAAGAGGGATGGGGTGAGAAACAGGGATGAACAGCGAGACATGGTAATGGGATGGGGAAGCTGGAGGGATAAGGTTAGAACTAAACGGTGATTTTGACCTCTAAGATAGACACTCTATAAGAGGGTAAGGGTTAGGGTAAGGGTTAGGGTAAGGGTTAGGGTAAGGGTTAGGTTAAGGGTTAGGGAAGGGAGGAGACTCTGCATTGACATTTTGCTTATGTGACTCCCGGAGTCTGTTTCTGCTGCTGCTCGTAATTGCATTTTAATTAGCAATTTGGATTAATGTCTTGGTGCATGAGGTGCAAACCTCCACCCCTCATCAGGCGTACCAAGAACCAGGCTTACAAAGGGGGTCGTCTCCAGCTCAGAATGTCTGTTCCTTAGAGAACAAGGGTGCACGTATTATGGTTGAGCCCTCCAAACGGGGTCAGAGAAATGTGTGCGTACGTGTGTGTACACGCGTGCGAGTGGCGGGGGCCCTTTTCTGACCCCTCTCCTCTCCTGTATAGAGTCGTCCTGTCAGCACAGCACACAGTCAACAGGAGCAGAGTGATCATGGAGGCCCCTTGGCGACACAGACCTGGCTGGAATCAGCGTAGTCAGTCTGAATACACTGTCCTCATCCTGCTGTGTACTGCAGTGCAGCACTCACATACCTTTTGAAGAGTTCTGTTCGGGAAACTACATACAGTGTACCACCGCTTGTCATGTTACATTTGGTGCCTTCAAGACAAATGGGGACCTCAGAAACCAAGCTCTGTTCAAAATCCTATGTTCCAGAACCCTTAACCTAACCCCTGAACTTAATTAATAACCCTGAATCTAACCCCTAACCTCAGTTAGGAGTTAGACTTCATTTATAAGCTCAAACCTAATCTAACCCGAATCATAATTTGTGACTAAAACCTAACCCCTATGCTGCACATAAACCTTTCCCTTAGGCAGATTGGTGAAATCCCCACATGGTCAAACTGTTTCTCTGGGGGTTTTCGGTCCTCACAAGTGTAGTAAAGTAAGGACACAAAGACAAATACACCAAGTAGCAGCAGGAAGTATTCAGTGTGTCTTGTGCCTCAGATAGCTTGTCTTTGTCAGACAGTATTCTCTCTTCATCTCTGCACTGCCTCCAGCTGCCAGTAAAGCCACTGGAGCAGCTCATCAAAAGTCTGTGTGTTGTTCTGGTTCCTTGTGTCTCTTCTACTGAAGGATGGTCTTGCAGGTCACATAACTGTTGCTCTCTTCTCAGCATAGGCTAGAGGGAGAGGGAGAGACAGAGGGAGCAGTGGAGAGGGAATGAGAGGCTGTCACTCCTGCTCCTGTTTTGGATGACTGTGCAGCCTGTTTTTTTTTTTGTTTTTTTTTTGCGGGGGGGGGTTCTGTTGTAGACTGGCCCACAAGGTCTCACAAAAAAAGACACAAAGGATGACAGTGCAGACGGCCGTCCTCACAACACACAGACACATACACACAGACACTGTAGGAGCCCCTTTCATTTTTTATTTGCTCTGCCAAAGTAGCACCTGTCTGAGACCCAGCCGCGAGCCTGCCGGTGAGAGATGTCCAGTCACAGGCAATGCATCTTCCTTTCTCCACTATTAGGCATTGTATGACGATGTGTTTGAATTTGTCTGGTCATCAGTCACAGCAGGTTTTGTTTCTGGAACGTAGATACTGCATGGAACTGCCTGTCATCAACACTATCCATACGTACAAAATATTAAAAAGGATGTGAAGATCTTGCATCCTTCCCAACATTGTGGTGTGATGATTACAGGAAGACAAGAGGGAGAGAAAAGACAAAATCCTCACGAACAGATGTTGTTTAAAAATAGACGCTTCCATTTCACGGTAAAGAGGTGGACAGATAGACAGCGAGGCTGTTAGAAGCTGTTTCCAGGCAGGCGCTGCCAGACCAGTGTAGCGTAGCCTCTCTTCTTGATTTACAGGTATATTAGGAGCTAGGCGCGGCTGGCTCCGCTCACCCTGCGCTAATACATCTTTATGGCGCTCAATGGGAGAGGGAGAAAAATGGGCTCTGTTTGATGTGTGTGGGTAGTGTGTGCGTGTGTGTGTGTGTGTGTGTGTGTGTGTGCGGGTCTCTCAGCGAGCGAGAGTGAGATAGGCTAAATGTCAGCAGCCCTGCCACAAATAATAGTATAGTGACTGCTAATAGGCAGATCTGTGCTGTCTCCAGACAGCCACCATTCACAGCTCCATGGATGGGGGCAGGGTTGGTTGGTTTCTGGCTGCTTCCTGATTTTGACTTCTTTTGACATGTCTGAACCACTTTTCCAGTTGGCTGCTCATTGAAGAGGGGAGAGCCCACCTCTCTGACGCTAACACAGCCATTAGCACTGGTCGGGGGTCGTGGGGGGGGGGTTAGCGGGAGACCATGGGGCCAGGGCAAGGGAGCCCCTGACATTTTAGGCATTTTATATTAGATAGTTAGCGTGTCTGTGTTGGTGCAGGTCATTGATTGGGCGAGGGGTTGGGCAGGGAAACGTTTCCTCGGTGACGGCGGACCGGGACGCACACTTCAAATACATTTTAGTTGAAGGTCTCTGGAGGCCAGGACACCTGGGGGTATAGAGAACACCTCCTTCTCCACACGGCCATGTTACCCATAACCACTCATATGTACCTGCCTTGACCTACTATTTGAAGGCCACATACTGTCAGCCTGTGAACATGGCCCAGTCTCCTGAATATCAGTAAGGCTATTTTCTCGAGGCTAACTGACACTATTCAGGTGTAATATGAGGGGCTGGTACTAAAGCAGACACATCCAGGATGAGCACCTCCTCTGAGCACCACCACACAGTATTTAGAGTGTGCTGTCTGCCCATTCCCCCTGTCTTACCTCTCCTCCTACTAGTTGCTGTTATCTAGAAGAGGGTGCAAAGGAGAGGGAATAGCCCCCCCCATCATCTACCACCGTCTTTTTCTCATCCCTAAACATCGTCTATTGCCCTTCCCTTATCCCTAGACATCGTCAACCATCATCCTTCTCCCTTTTCCTTCCGTTTACAAAGAGGCTTTGAACCCTTCACCCACTGCGCCCCCCCCCCCCATTCCCTGGACTGAATGCTGTAAGTGGATATGTAGGCTGGGACCAAACCAAAGCTATGCAGCGTTCTCCCAACCCCCCTCCTCTCTTTATTTCTCTGCAGGTTGCCTTTGTCGGCCTGAAACAGTGTGCTTATTTGTTATGAGATGGAGAAAGTGAGTCCAGGCCTGATGCCAGAGAGACAGGAGAGAGAGAGGGGAGAGAGAGGGGAGAGGGAGAGACAGAATAGAGGGACGGAAAGAGGAGAGAGAAAGAGAGAGATGGAGGGGGAAGGAGAGAGCAGATGCTGCTGTAGGCTTTGTTTTCACCGCCAGTTGATGTTCCAGCACGGCTCATATCCAGACACACACACACACACACACACACACACACACACACCACTGCTCTGTTGTCAGGATCAAAGTCAACGCTGGGTAGAGAAGACCCAGATGAGTGATTCACTATCTACCACACCCACACACTAATATGTCCTGTTTCCTTCTATCAAATATGACAACAGTAGTAAAAAAAAGTGTTGATGCAGTGGAAATGAGCCAGTGTCTTTGGTGGTAAGGGATGTCTGAGGCCGTAGATTTTCTGCCATTTTGAGGCATCCTCAACAGAATGCAGATGACTTGCCTTGCATAGTGTGACAAGAGAGCTCTCCGTTGAATTCGTGGGGGTGGGGGGCGCGGGGAGACAGAGAACAGGGCCTGGGGGATGGAGGAAGGATTGGTGGGGGTGTTGCCAGTCAGAACGAAGGAGGAAAGGAAGAAGGGAGGGAGGTGCAGCCGGAGATCTAGGGAGGTCTGTTCTCCCCCCCATCCCATGAAGGATGTAGTCCGTGTGTGGACAACCGTGTCGGTCACAGGCCCTGGGAACAATGACTAACACTATGCTTCTCTCACTCCCTCCGTCTCTTCCCATCTCCTGCCTTTCTCTCCTTTCCTCCTCTCCCTCCTCTTTCTCTCTCCCTCCCTCCTCTCTCTTTCTATGTCTCCCTCCTTTTTTTCTCCCCCCATCATCCTCTGTCTCCTGTCTCCGTGTCTCAGGCTGACTCTGGCCCTCGTGTGGCCAGTCGGGATCGTGTGGGGGCGGAGGTGCCCCACCAGCAGGAGAAAGGCGGCCCGTCGGTCCCTCACCTCATGGGAAACCCCTATGCCTTTGGCCTGAGCCCCGGAGCTGTAATGCAGGACGCACGTTTCCAGCCCCTCAAGTGAGCACCACCATCCTATCCTATGGAGTGGTTTCTAATGATCAAACACTGTAACCTGAAATATGTAAATCCTGTTCTTTCTCTCCCCTCCCTCCCTCTCATCGCTCTAGTATACCCAGACAGATGCCCCATGGAGTGCCCCCTGGCGGAGTACCAGAGGAGTACCTACGGGGGTTCCGCCCATACGCCACAGCTGAGGACCTCCGCATGCCCTCTGGACTGCCCCTAGGCCTGGACCCTGCCACTGCCGCCGCGGCTGCCGCCTACTACCACCCGTCCTATCTGCCACATCCCTCTTTCGCCCCCTACAGGTGAGTCAGGACAACAGTGGTGACTTAAGATCGCCCCCATGTGGAAGATAGGTGAATGACAAGGACAGTGTGTTTTGTCCACCAGTTTTAAATAGCTGTAAAACTATATTGTTTTGTTATTGAAAATATATTTCACTGTTATTTATATGGTAAAATGATTCACTAAACTAGTTCATGTTTTATCACTTAATAACAAATTGAGTGATTTCTGTAGGATTATATACTAAGAACTGGGAAATTCCAGAGTCAAATTCCAGAGTAAAATCAGCAATTCCATATTGAAAACAATGTGGTTAGAAACAGATGAATATCACAGCCAGTTATACTGCATGTCATGCTGTAAAACACTATCGTTCCACCATTATACTCTTCTGGTACATATACAGTCCAGTCCATAGGTATTTGGACAGTGACACAAGTTTTGTTGTTTTCCCTCTGTACTACAGCATATTGGATTTGAAATGAAACAATGACTAGTGACAAGATTCCGCACACACAGATTAAGCCTAGTCCTGAACTAAGCTTAATCTATGTCTGAGAAACCAGCCCAGTGCAGACTTCAGCTTTAATTTGAGGGTATTTACATCTATAAACCGTGTTCTGTGTAGGAATTCCATCTTATACATAACCCTTCCACTGGTGAAGATTTTTATTGATGTGTTATTTAATGTTTATTTTTAGCAGGGTGTCATGCTGAGACCAAAGGCCTCTTTTAAAGATGAGCCTTGCATGCTCTGTTTCAATGGTGATTTCTGCCAGGGATGCTGGGAAAGTCCGTTAGCCTCTACTCATAGTTTCTCTTCACTGGCAGTTTGATGACAAGTAGAATTGATGAAGTAAAAGTGTTGAAGACAGGTAGCGCCTAGCTAGGGTTAGGTTTGATCCTGTTGTTTGTGAAGAAGTGAGTGAGTGAAAGAGTGTGTGCGCGTGTGTTTGACGGTGGTGTGAGAGACCCAGCTGGATGAGAGAGGAGGGAAGTGCCATTACACAGCCCAGTAATGGAGTTAATGAGGAGATGAACCATGGAAAGGCAGACACACTCACACGTTCTCTAACTCGATGTCTTATCTTTTCCAAAAAACATGCACACACAATCTTTTTCTCACTCTGTCTCTTCTTTCCTATTGTCTTTCCCTCAAACACCCAATCTGACAGAACGGGGGAGTGACAGCAGAGAGTACAGCGACGTGCTGGGTTGATAGAGGTTATCTGACAGAGGCTGGCTGACTAATGCCCCCCCCCCCAGGGAGACATAGCTCAGGTTAATGATGTGAACACTGCCCTCACGTCACCGGCTCTGGGGACACTCACTCTCCTCTCCTCTTCTCTCAGGATGGATGATCCTTTCTGTCTATCAGCTCTGAGGTCACCGTTCTACCAACTCCAAGGAGGGGGGGGCTTGCCCCCCCTGCACCCCTCTGCTGTCCACATGCATCTACAAGGAGTTCGTTACCCCGGAGACCTTACACACCCCTCGCTGTCTGCCCTGCAGTCTGAGAGACTGTCTGAAAGGTACTGTCGTCACATGTGCATACACACACACACACACACACACACACACACACACACACGCGCACACACACACACATACACACACACGCAGACAGTGCCAAGCAAAAGTATTCAAGACCATGACCAATTTACTCAAATACAAATGAGTTACATATGGCGCATTGACCTTTTGTTCTGTTTGATATTTTTAAAATTGACACTCAAAATCCATTAATGTATGGTTGACGTTTGTTTTATTTTGGGAAATATTTGTAAGAAAAAAAAAAGAAATATGTTGCTAGCGTAACTGTTCAGTCCCTGTTAAGTGTTCAAGCCCGGTTTACACAGATGAAAGAATTTGCCCTAAAGAAGACAGCTACCTTACCAATGGCCTCTACCTGTGAACCATTACAAATGCTGTCACATTTTCTGGGGAAAAACATGTTGAAGGGTTATTGTTCGGGCTTGGAATCTGAAGTAAAATAAAGACCAAATATTATTCTACAAAAGTTACAGATAAAGTAATACAAATGCTTAGATTAGGAAAAGGCTGTGAAAAAGTGTTTGGGTATGCCAGTGAGTGCAGTTGGATCAATAATCAGGAAGTGGAAGCGAAACCTCTCAAGCACTGCCAGGAAAAGGCTATCTCTCAAAACTCAGTGCTCAAACAAGGAGAGAGAAGCCACAGAGAGGCGAACAATCACTTTAATGGAGCTACAGAGTTCTGAGTCTGGCAGTGGAGTATTGGTACACCGGTAAACCATAACAAGAGATCTGAATAAAACTGGCCTGTATTGGAGAGTGGCAAGAAAGAAGCCATTACTCAAAAAGTAATATCAAATCTGTTCTAATGAATTGGCCAAATTTCTCCCTGCAAGCATTTTTTGGGGCTTTTCTCTGTATTCAAGGGAGCATTTTGCAAAATTCTGTTCATGGTTCCCTGATTTTTTGTTGCATTCTTTTCAAGTGTTGATTGGTTAAAGGACCTCACACATATTTGTCTGGATATGTTTGGTTTCTGATCTTATGCTCTCTGCTGTGACTGCAAATAACGATTTAATATGATTAGTCCACATATCTCCATTTTGGATTGTCAGTTCTTCTGGATTTAGTTTGTGAAGTGAGTTCCACTGATCCCAGAAATGATTCGAATTCCTTGATTTGCCAAAGTGCTTTTGTGTATGCTCATTCTTTTTTGGTTTTGTTAGTATTGTTTAGTGTCTCAGTATTCAAGCCATAACACTTTGTTGGCAGGATTTCTTTGATTTTAGTTTGCTGGTTTCCTTCATTATATTTTAAGGATTTTGTCATCATTGACAACCAGTAATCCTTTTCCCTTGCTTGTTTTTTGGTGATTTCAATCAAAATGTTATATCCGGTTCTATGAAATATGAAATTAATTGTTTTGTAATGCAATATTTCATCCTTTAATGCTGTTATGGTATGAGTCTTCCAAAACTGTGTCCAATAGTAATTTATTTCCTTGAGTTTGGATTGCGTTTTGGAATTTGTCTTTGCGGTTTTGTGCCCATCTGTAAGATTCAGGGATGTCATACAGTTTGGGTTTTGTATGTGATTCAATTTTAGCAAGAAAGTGGTACATACATGGCTCAGATAAAAACACTGATGAGCGAAAATATTATGACCACCTGCACAATATACTGTTGGTCCTCCGCGTGCTGCCAAAACAGCGCCGACCCGCCGAGGCATGGACTCTACAAGACCGCTGAAAGTGTCCTGTGGTATCTGGCACCAAGACATTAGCAGCAGATCCTTAAGTCCTGTAAGTTGCATGGTGGAGCCGCCGTGGATTGGACTTGTTGGTCCAGCACATCCCGCAGATGCTCAATCGGATTGAGATCTGAGGAATTTGGAGGCCAGGGCAACACCTTGAACTCTTCATCATGTTCCTCAAACCATTCCCAAACAATGCGTGCAGAGTGGCAGGGCACATTATCCTGCTGAAAGAGGCCACTACCATTATCATGAAGTTGTGTGCCTGGTCTGCAGCAATGTTTAGGTAAGTGGCACATGTCAAATTGACATCCACATGAATGCCCGGCCCCAGGATTTCCCAGCAGAACATTGCCCAGGGGATCAAACTCCCTCCACCAGCTTGTCGTCTTCCCACAGTGCATCCTGGTGCCATCACTTCCCCAGGTAAATGGCGAACGCATACACAGCCGACCACGTGATATAAAAGAAGACAGGACTCATCAGACCAGATGACCTTCCACTGCTCCAAGGTCCATTTTCTGTGACTTGTGCCACAGTAGCCCTCAAGTATCAGTGAGCCTTGGGCATCCAACACCCTGTTGCTAGTTTGTGGTTTGTCCCTCCTCGGACCACTGTAAGTGGGTACTCACCACTGCTGACCGGGAGTATCCCACAAGCCTTGCCATTTCAGAGATGTTCTGACCCAGTCGTCGGGCCATAACAATTTGGCCCTTGTCAAAATCACTCAAGTCTTTACTCCTGCACATTTCTCCTGCATCCAACACGTTGACTATGAGAACTGATTGTTCGCTTACCATCTAATCTACACAGACCTTGACATGTGCCCTTTTAGATGATCAGCGCTATTCGCCTGTGAGTGGTCATCAGTGTATATCTTTCCGTGAGGGGATTACTAATAATATGATAAACTCGGGGTCTTTACTCTTCATGCCAAACGTTGAGAAGTAAAGTTCCTGTAGATTCCATGAACTAATGTTGAAAAATGCATCTGATATTCTGTATGAATGTATGCTGTATCTGATATAGCATCTGATGCAGCGTCTGTTTGATCTCCCAGTTGTGAAGTTGGTGGGGTGGCGGGGTGGAGGGTGGCGAGGGGCCAGCAGGATAAGAGGTAGTGTCGGGGTAGTGTCGGACCCAGTTACCCTGGGTCACTTGGGGGGTCTTGGGTGGCTTTAGGTTCCTGAGGCGGTAGGGTTGTCGGGGTGGGTGCCTAGGAGTCGTCCCAGGAAAAAGTGAATGCTCTTTCCCCGTTTTGGTCAATGGGCGGCCCATCGTACAGGTCCCACCAGTGTAGGTATAATGTCAACGTGTACAATCAGATGAACTGCGCAGATTTTGTGTAATGTCCATGGTGACCTCATAGAAGAAATGTGGGGGTCTCCGGTGAGGTGTAGGCTGGTTGGGGCTTCTTGGAACTTTGGGGGTTCTGGGGACTTGGAACACCGGCTCTTCTGGATTCTCTTCGTGCTGTGGCTTTTCTGTGTCCTTGATGCTGGTCAGACAGTATATCACCGCCGTCTTTCAGTGTAGGAAAGAGCTCTTCAAAGGTAAGGAGACTGGCCATACTTTCCTGTATTGGTACTGGCCCTTTGGTGTAATAAGTGATTGTCAGCATACATGGCTGTAGGGTTGTCCATTACATGGCTTTCATCAAGGTACACTATTAGGTGAGTGCCACAACATATTTCAAACTCTTGCACCATGTGTAAAGGTATAACAGATTATATTCCTCCATGTAAAAATGCCATCTTTATAGAATACTGGGTTGTTCATTACTCTAGTCTTTATATAATATAGTTCACAAAAAGACTTTCAGGTTTTTCTAAGAGTCTTTTCTTTGTTTTTTCTTTGTTTGTTTTTAGAAGTAAATTACTTTTTATATATTTACAAGAATTATGCTTACATATTGTTGCTTTCAATTCTTCACTGATCTCCTAGGCTAATCTCCATGGCTCAGATAGAGGCTATTGTATAGCTTGGAAGGCATCATTTCTTAAAAGTAATCATTGAAATCAGTGGTTTGGAATTTTCCTCTGAGAAAGACAGAGTTTCCTCTGTTTCCTCTATTCCTTTGTCTTGTTAGGTTGTCAGTTTGTTGTTATAATGTAATTATTTTTTTCACATAAAAAAATAATTTAGGAGCTCATCATGCTGACCTTTATGATGTGGGACATTTACAACTTCCAGTGTCGTAACAGTGACATAATGACTCTCTGTCTGTATTGTAATAGTGACATAATGACTCTGCCTGTGTTGTAATAGTGGCATAATGACACTGCCTGTGTTGTAAAAGTGACATAATGACTCTGCCTGTGTTGTAATAGTGGCATAATGACTCTGCCTGTGTTGTAATAGTGATATAATGACTCACTGTCTGTGTTGTAACAGTGACATAATGACTCACTGCCTGTGTTGTAATAGTGAGATAATGACTCTCCACCTGTGTTGTAATAGTGACATAATGACTCTTTGTGGTAACTGTTATATAATGACTCTGCCTGTGTTGTAACATTGACATAATGACTCTCCACCTGTGTTGTAACAGTGATATAATGACTCTGCCAGCGTTGTAACAGTGACATAATGACTCTGCCTGTGTTGTAACAGTGACATAATGACTCACTGCCTGTGTTGTAACAGTGACATAAGACTATGCCTGTGTTGTAACAGTGACATAAGACCATGCCTGTGTTGTAACAGTGACATAATGACTCTGTGTTGTAACAGTGACATAATGACACTGTCTGTGGTTTAATAGTAACACAATGACTGTTCTAACACAATACTCTTCTACAGGCTCCAGATGGAAGATGAGCTCCGGCAGCGAGAAAGGGAGCGTGAGCGGGAACGAGAGCGTGAAAAAGAGAGGGAGCGTGAAGCGGAGAGGGAGAAGGAGCGGGAGAGAGAAAGAGAGAGGGAGAGAGAAAGAGAGAAGGAACTGGAGCGAGAGAGAGAGCGTGAGAGGGAGAGAGAGAGAGAGAGAGAAAAGGAGAGAGAGAGGGAGAGGGAGATGGAGAGGCAGAAGGAAAGAGTGATGAGGGAGAAGGAGCTCCAGGTGTCTAAGGCCATAGAGAGTCAGTACCTGGCTGAACTTCATGCCATGAGAGGACAAGAGGACAGAACCAAGCCAGAGAGACTCACTCCTAACCGTCCAGGTACATCCTGAAACACAGACCTGCCCAACTTTATACTACATCAGTAACCTGTGTCACCGTTGCAGTTCATTAGTGTGGAGATAAAAACAAATACTCTTCCTTCTCAGACAAAACCAAAGAGCCCACCCTCCCAGCTCCTAAACCAATGCCGCCAAGCCTCCACTCCTCCTTGAGCCAGTCGCATCACGGGGTTCCTGGCGTTCCTGGTCTGGTCTCCACCCACGGCCTCTACCTGGGGCCTGGAGGACTGGGGGCCGGACTCACCGCCGCCATGATGCTCCAGCGGACCAATGAGGAGGAGCGCTGGTTGGCGCGACAACGGAAGCTTCGCCAGGAGAAGGAGGATCGTCAGTACCAGGTGTCAGAGTTCAGACAGCAGGTCTTAGAGCAACACCTGGACCTGGGACGGCCTGGGGAAGCAGGCGAGCTACGCTCAGACACACACAGGTTAGACACACACACACACACACACACACAGTCTAGCACTGTGAGAGATTCTCGCTGCCTCTGTCTGATCTCCGCTGGCTGCAGTTGTGTCAATTCCCTCATGATGGTGACAGTTTGTTTCTACCGGCGTACCACATTGCAGTGTCATGTTGATGACATCATGCAGTCTGGCACCTTTTACCACATCTCTTTAGGCAAAAGGACATGGAGGAAGATAAAGACAGTTAACCCACATCCAACTTTCCTCCCAACACCAGAGAGTCCAGTCACAGAAAAACCCTCTGTTGGGTCGATAGGCTTCTACATGCTTCTAGAACAACCTCTCCACACCTTTGATGAAGTTTTGTGACGTTTCGTTCATACTGGAGTTGAGCTTACTTTTTTGTGAGGCACAGATGTCCATTTTACCCAAACCAAGTTCTGCAAGGAGCAGACACAACCTAGTAGGTTGGCCACTTAAGGCTTTTAGGATTGGAATGTCATGGACAGACATTAGTGAGGGGGAGAATTGACAGTCTTGTATCTGATGATGACTGATTAATCAGGAGAATTTAATTTATACAGTGAGTTAGTGGGTCAGCTTAATTATACAAAGGCCAACCTCTAGGCTAATCCTCTCCATACTGTACACCCCCAGTTGTTCTTTACTCTGCTAAAGGTTGAGTAGTCCTCTCCCTGTAGATTCCATGAACTGATGTTGAAAGAATGCACTGAAAAAAAAGTAGTTGCTTTCTGTAAAAAAGTAAAAATAAATAAACAACCACCAATATACTATGACATGCTACAAGGGAAAATAATTCTTCCTGTAACCTGCCTGCTTACTGGTTAAGTAGAAGACTGTAGTTGCTGTTTCTGACATAGCATTTGATGTAGCATCTGTTTGATCTTTCCCAGTTCTGAAGTTGGTGGGGTGGTGGGAGGTGGAGGAGATCTGGTCAAAGAAGCAGTGTAACTTAGCTGCTTACAATGTTCAGCCTGTCCCGTTGTGTCTGTGTCTGTGCGGGTGTGTGTCTGTGTGGGCGTGCCTGTGTGGGCGTGCCTGTGTGTCTGTGTGGGTGTGTCTGTGTGTGATAAGAACATGCTGTTCTTACCTGGTGTTTCAGTAGGTGGGTCAGACTTAATAGGCGGGGTTAATACAGGCCTGCCAGTTCAAGGGAGACACACACACCCTGCTCCTATCAGTAATCCTGCTCCATAATCACCATGCTGCTGTGAGCTGGGTCCTTTACAGCCCAGGGACTGCAGATGGATGATAGGAGGGAGAGAGGGATGGGCGAGTGAGTGAGGGTCTGCCTACAGTGCTGGTGATTCTGGACATCCATGTCCGTCCATCTATCCATCCAACTGCCAATTTCCGGCTCTTCACTTGTTATCTGTCTGATGGTCTTTTTCTATCTCTAAACATGAGCTTAGTGTCTCCAATGAGCCTCTGAGTGACTGTGGCCTGTTTTCTCCACTACACTGGAGTCTGGCTGCCTGTCTGTCCCTGTCTCTGTGAAATGTTTCATACACGCTGTCTGTCAGTAGTCCTGCATGTGAACCCAGTGTGTTGAAAGGCAGCGGTAGATCAAAGCAGCCCAGCCAGACTGTAGAAGTGTGGAGGCCTGTATGGTCTGACCAGACCCTCCTCTCGTCTCCAGGCTACTCTGCCTGGACCTGATAACACCATTCCAGAGAAGGAGAGAGACAGGAGGGAGAGAGAGGGGGAGGTGTATGTTGGAGTCAAATGAATAGGAATGTGTATTAAAACGCATTGCTCATTACAGTGCCCGTCTGTCTCCACAGATCCATACCAAATCACCACGACTCGGGAGGCCGTGACCTCCACCCCCACCTCGGAGCCCCTCCCCCGCTCATCTCCCCTAAGCCCCCTCAGCCCCGTGAGCACCCCCCGCCCCCCACCACCCTGTGGAACCCTGCCGCCCTCATCGACTCTGCCTCGGATTCTCGCCGCAGCACCCACCACGACCCGCCAGGCTTGGGTCACTACGACATCAGCCGCCTTCCGCCCGGGGGACCAGCCAAGCTGGAGGATGGGCTCCGCAGGGGACGAGACCGGGAGGGGGCCCTGGAGAAATACCAGCCCCCTCACAGAGGCCCGCCGGGGCTGCCTGAACCCAGCACCTTCCTGGCAGAGCTGGAGAAATCCACCCAGTCCTTCTTCAGCCAGCAGAGGACCTCGCTGTCCCTGCCCAGCCAGTACGGAGAGCTGGGAGGAGGGATGAAGAGCAGCACGGAAAGGAAGAGCCAACAGGGGCCCCCAGGGATTTGGAGACAGAGCCAGGGACAGGGCCTGGGCCAGGGAATGGGGCTTGACTCGGGCCTGATGTACGATGAGTTTCTCCAGCAGCACCGTAGGCCGGTCAGTAAACTGGACCTGGAGGAGCGGAGGAGGAGAGAGGCCAGGGAGAAAGGTGACCACACTGCTGTTTTCCTCCGGCCTCTGCACTGTGAGCCGTGTGTAGGTGTAGACTGTGAGTACTAACTCCCTGTCCCGGTCATGACAGGTTACTACTACGAGCTGGATGACTCGTATGATGAGAGTGATGAAGAGGAGGTCCGGGCCCATCTCAGGAGGGTAGCAGAGCAGCCCCCACTCAAACTCAACGACTCCACAGAGGTACAGGTTTTATTCTGCACACACACACACACACACACACACACACTCACACACACTCACACACACACACACACACACACACAAACACACACACACACCTCACTCTTCCTGCCTGTGTGAAACCTCTGGTGTTGTAACACGCTCCTCTCCCTCTGTAGAAAGTGGACTTCCTGTGTGTGTTTGGTCTGACCACGGTGTCGCGACGCGACCATCTGGTTCAGCAGAAGAGGAGGAAGAGGAGGAGGATGCTGAGGGAGCGCAGCCCTTCACCACCGGCCGTGTTGTCCAAACGCACCCCTCCTCCCCCGGCTCCTCTCAGGACCCGCTTCACCCCAGAGGAGATGGACAGAGCCCCCGAACTGGAGGACAAGAAACGGTTCCTTACCATGTTCAGCCTGTCCCACGTCACTGTACAGCAGAGAAGAGGTATGTACCCTAACCCCTACACCCTAACCCCTACACCCTACACCCTAACCCCTACACCCTAACCCCTACGCCCTAACCTTCCACCCTATGCCGCTACACACTAACCACTACACACTAACCTCTACACCCTAACCCCTACGCCCTAAC
>JACXGI010014333.1:0-19240 GCA_016801175.1 Esox masquinongy | reverse complement strand
CAGCCCCACCCCAACACAGCCCCACCCCTAAACAGCCCCACCCCTACACAGCCCCACCCCTACACACAGGCCTCCTCTTGAGAACTCGCCAGGGGAGGTATTAGAGGGCTCCCAGGGAGCAGTTTTGGGCCAAAGTCAAAAGCAAAGAAGCAAAAGAATATGAACCAGGTAAGAGCGGAAAATGAAGACAAAGATGGCCAGCAGACGGAGGGTGCAGAAGCCGGAGAAGTTGCATCCACCAGCACCCATTCCTCCCAAAACCCCACCGGGAGGTTGCCCCAGATTGATTTCTCCATCACCTCCTCCCCTTGCACTTGTCTTTCTGTTAATAAAACGCCCAACAGGGCCCTGAACACATCCTCTGTATCCGTTCCCTGTGTCTCTCCCCGTTCTATATGAACTCAAAATACTGGTATTATACAAATTACTATGAATTTTCTATCCTATAGGGGAGTGAGATACAGATAGCAGAAATATCCTTCCATCTGCAATTATCTGGTTTGTGAAAGAAATGTGATAATAATGGAGCCATTTGCCCTTAAATTCTGATTTTTACTAAACTAATATGTAAAATTATTTAACAATGTTTATTACATAGATCATTTTCCAATTTAATTTGGTTTTAAATAAGTACTTTTCTTGATCTATATTAGACCATGTTCCTGTTTTCAGATGACAGAATCACTTCACTGAAAAATGACAGGACATGCCTACCTTCAAATGGCTTCTCTAAAGTTTGTGTGTCACATAGCTTAAATGAACCAAATAACCCACTTCGTGTAACTGAGATACTTATTAGTTTAAAGCCCAAATGGTTCAGTTGTTACAACAGTTTGTTTCAGTACACAAATTCCTGTGATAAAATCTGATCTCAAAAAGCAAATGAAATTCAGACCCAAAAAATAAACACCATCTTGTAGCCTAGACTCTATGCTTTCATATACTATGTAACAGTTGTTTTCAGCTCATATGGTTGGCATTTTAAAAACAAATTAGGGAGGATTGTCTTCTGGAGCTTCTTAGTCTGATAAAATGTGTGAATGTTTTATGCTGTCAGATTGTTTAGATTGTAATGATCCCTACAATAATAACAGAAAGTCCGTAATCATCGCAGACAAAGCACAAGCAATGGAAGTGATGATGTCAAAGAGACACGTTGACTCAAGGAGGTTAACTGAAGGATTTGGGTTTCTGGATTAAAAGGTACCCAGACCCAGTGTATTGTACCAAAACATTAACGGGGAAAATTATTTAATTTCAAGTTAAGTCTGCCAAAATAAATCATCTTTATAGCACCTATGGCGGAAGCTCTTGTTTACTATTAGGGAAGTGTTATACAGTATAGATAAGAAAGTGAGGTGTTCACTTTCTGGGATGCCAGCTAGACTACATCTTGGTTGACAGGACTCAGAAAGCAACCCGTCACTGTGATTATTCTGATGTTGAGGCATTTCAGCCTTCCTCTGATTCTCTCAAAGCTGAGTTAAGGAATAATCAAGTGTTTTTTTGATAGCCAGTTTTTGTGAGATTTTAGAGTGGAGTGGGGTCATACGAAGAACAACATATAAACCTAACTGCCAATAAAAGTAGCCTATGTGTCCCATTGAAAGATTTAATTTGAACCCAGGCACAATAATTTAAGCTTTGTTCAACACCAACAAACACTTAATCAGAGATTAGGCAAACTTCGTTCTCAAGCTCAACCATGGGTTGGCTCGGGTGAAGACACAGGGACACAGGGAACTCTGGGGTGTGGTTGGCTATACAGTAGCTCATGACTTCAACACTGAGCTCTCCTCTGGCCATCTGGAGCCAATCAGGAGCCTGGTGAATCCGGACGAGGCCAGGGTGGGTGTGGTGCTAGAGAGCTAGGGATCTAGGGTGAACATCTGAAAAACCCCAGGAAAGGTTGAGGGAACGCCTAATACATTCATATTTTAGTCTTGTCTATTTATCACTTAGTCACACCTCTAAGACGCTAACTGCATCTGCAACAAAGATATCTATGTCCTACAAAAATATTTTTTGAGAAGAAACAATCACAATTCAGAAAGGCAAGGTGACTCCTCGGTTTGCCCTGCTTGATAGATACTAGATGGGAATTTTGCAGGCCGGAATAAGTTAAAGGCAAGTTCTTGGTATGTCATGGGTTATGGTTACGTTCATCACTCACCAATCTGTGTGAAATCTTGAAGTACTTGAGATGCGGCTCTGATTAATTAATGCTCTTTAGCCAGGAAGACATTACTCTTCCACTATGGAATGACAGCAAGGGTGGACCCTTTGATCAGACCTCATGAATCACTCCTTTCATTGAGCAACACTGCCTGGGCATAAATATTCTTACTGCCTGGGCATAAATAATATAGGGATAGGTAGGTTATGGTCAGGAGGTAAGTGTTAAGGTTACGGCTAGGGGCAGGCAGTAGATGTCACGTCCTGGCACGGCAGGATCCGGCAGTATGAAGAAGACCATCGGCCCCAGCAGTTGTTCGGAGAAGAGTGCCACCGAGGCCCTGTTCTGCCCCACTTCCCAGGCATCAGTTTTGGACACCTGTTTGTTGTTACTGCCCTCAGCTGTGATCCTTATCACGGTCCCCATTTAAGTTCCTCCGTCCCTACTTCATCTTGTCGACATTATTTGGTTTCCATAGTTATGTAATGTTGTTTCTGTTTTGGTGTTGTAGTTTCTGTTTTTGTTATTTAGTTTACTTAGCGTCCTGCCTCCTACCTCCAACATTTCAGTAGTATATCGTGGGTACTGACATAGGCCTTCTTTGGGGGAACTATCCTCTGAAACATTTGTGGCAACTCGCTTGTTTGCAGGATTAGTTACATCGCACAAAATGTTGATCCGGTGCAGGACAGCATAAATGAGACTCACAAACGTTAAGTGACAGGTAAATTATGGTTGTATATTTTCTTTTTTCGTGGTTTCCATATGGTGACAGGACAAAGAAGACGCGGCCTTTACAAGGCGTTTTGTGGGCTTGGCTACAAAATATCAAAGAAAAACTGTTCAAAATATAAATCTAAATCAACACATAAAGGGGGTTCAGGCAATACACAGATTTGTGGTAGGTCCAGAGCTCCAGCTCCACACCGTGCCCCTCTGCTTTCCATGTGACTCTTGGTCATTTTTTACACCGGTTCACTCTCGCCCATTACATAATCAGGCATCTCGGGTGTCCTTGGGCCTACGTCCGAGGAGAGGGTGTCCAAGGACTGTGCATTCCACCTGAACCATCTCATATTGTATCGAACTGAATCACCAAATAAATCTGAATCACTCTTAAAAATCAGGGTCATTCCTTAACTTAAACATATGAAATATAATCCATCTCTTATTTTATTCCCAGACAGTTCCGGCAAAATTTGCAGAACGTCTGGTGGACCCTTGATACAAATTTCTGTAGCCTATGAAAATACAGCCAGAAATCAGCAGCTTGATAGCCATTGGCTCAATTGGCAAAGTTGAACAATCAATCTCCCTCTATACCCTCCCCCTTTACACCACTGTTTATATTCCTCTTGTATGGCTGTTGAATATCACTTTTCAAAAACAAAAACCTTTCAGATTTTTTTAATGCAATCACGAGTATGCAAACTGCACGCAGCAATAGCAATGAAGGATAGAGTGCATTAGCTTGAGAAAGTTTGCATGCTCTTTTATGGTCGTTAGCCATGATGGATATAATTTTAGGGGGCTAATTACTCAAAATAGGCTAATTACAGTTTTGTCTGAATTACACTAGGGGCAGGTAAATACGCAGACATTGCTATTGCTGTGCGCAGTAACGCGTGGCCAAGGTTAATCTGTAATGCAAGAGAATCAATACTTTTGGATGACATCCTAAATTTATCTACAGTGAGGGAAAAAATGATTTGATCCCCTGCTGATTTTGTACGTTTGCCCACTGACAAAGAAATCAGTCTATAATTTTAATGGTAGGTTTATTTGAAGAGTGAGAGACAGAATAACAACAAAAGAAATCCAGAAAAACGCATGTCAAAAATGTTATAAATTGGTTTGCATTTTAATGAGTGAAATAAGTATTTGACCCCTATGCAAAACCCTTGTTGGCAATCACAGAGGTCAGACGTTTCTTGTAGTTGGCCACCAGGTTTGCACACATCTCAGGAGTGATTTTGTCCCACTCCTCTTTGCAGATCTTCTCCAAGTCATTAAGATTTTGAGGCTGACGTTTGGCAACTCAAACCTTCAGCTCCCTCCACAAATTTTCTATGGGATTAAGGTCTGGAGACTGGCTAGGCCACTCCAGGACCTTAATGTGCTTCTTCTTGAGCCACTCCTTTGTTGCCTTGGCGGTGTGCTTTGGGTCATTGTCATGCTGGAATACCCATCCATGACCCATTTTCAATGCCCTGGCTGGGGGAAGGAGGTTCTTACCCAAGATTTGATGGTACATGGCCCCGTTGCACCAACTGTGGTCACCTTCTCACCAAGCTGCTTGGTGATGGTCTTGTAGCCCATTCCTGCCTTGTGTAGGTCTACAATCTTGTCCCTGACATCCTTGGACAGCTCTTTGGTCTTGGCCATAGTGGAGAGTTTGGAATCTGATTGATTGATTGCTTCTGTGGACAGGTGTCTTTTATAAAGGTAACAAGCTGAGATTAGGAGCACTCCCTTTAAGAGTGTGCTCCTAATCTCAGCTCGTTACCTGTATAAAAGACACCTGGGAGACAGAAATCTTTCTGATTGAGAAGGGTTGAATACTTATTTCACTCATTAAAATGCAAATCAATTTATAAAATTTTTGACATGCGTTTTTCTGGATTTTTTTGTTGTTATTCTGTCTCTTACTGTTCAAATAAACCTACCATTAAAATTATAGACTTATCATTTCTTTGTCAGTGGGCAAACATACAAAATCAGCAGGGGATCAAATATTTTTTTCCCTCACTGTAACAGCCCTGAGCCAACGTACAAGCGCAGTGGAGCTGGAGTGAGGCACATGTAATTTGGTTATAGCACAAAGCGGTTGAAGCTGTTTGCTTTATCACCCTTCTATATTTTTGCAAAGCCTAAGACTTGCTGTTTGACATGTTGAGCACTTTTTCTCAGCCTACTGTAAAAGTAAATGGTAGCATTAGTAAATACAGAAGTAGATGAAATGTTTGTTAAATTCTTGTGTGTAAGGATTTAAAAAGCATAATTTGTCCCCTCCAAAACAGTCCCACCCATTGCAAGTCAACTTGTGATTGGTTGATTCTACTGCTATTCAAAATGCTGTTCTAATACAGTTGAACGGCACATGCCTTCTGTCATGGTCCTGAAGGCTTAGCGTTGTATAGAGACAACCAAAGAATTTAAATTAAAAATTAGGTTATTATTAACCCTTTGCATCCAATCTGAAGAATTTGAATCAGAAGACCCTTACAATTATTTAAAAGATGGAGTCCCTAATCCTTTTATGTACACCAAGAAGGCCCTGACAGTTCCCCACAGGGATAGTGCAAGGTTAAGGTTATGGTTTGAGATGGTTAAGGGTTAAAGGTAGATTAGGGATGGATAAGGGTTAAGATGAGTGTTTAAGGAATTACCAAGGTCCACTATAGCACTAACCCTTCTGCTAAAGCACATAAACACATTTTAAGAGGAGAGTGGGACACCAAGGTGAATATTTAAGGTATAAGAGATCATCTGTGGAGGTTAACAAAAGAATATGATGCAATCCTCTTCTCAGACGGTAGAAATATTATACATTTACTGTAAGTAATAGTTGTTTAGGTTTTCACTTAGGCATGGTTTCTCAGAACGACTTTAAAACTTGTGCTCCCTGTGGCATGACCGTCATGGAACACATGGTGGAGAATGGTTTTTTGGGGAGAGTCCAGATTTAGTTGATCAGATCTCAGCTTTCAGTTTGTTCTGTAGAACTGTGCGTACCGGCCATTGACTGCTGGAGTTTTTGGTTGCTATGTGTGTGAGGGACTTGGCCACTCCAATCGAGTTTTGAGGAGCTGAGAGGTCCACACCCTCTATGGCTGTAGTCAGGCAAAAAGAAACAAACCATTTCCCCGAGAACACTCCAGTACGACGGACACTGCATATGAAAGTAATTAACAAAACGTTGACCACTAGAATGGATGACAGCAAACATCACATGCTCAACTCTGTCGTTCTGTAAGACATACCCCAGACTGGCCTCTAGTAGATTCATACTGAGTATGTTATTATAAAGCAGTATGCAGATGATGCATTAAAGGATGTCAGTGTGGAGCCGTAAACCATATGCAGGCTCTGAAACACACTGATGTAATGGGGCATTCCCTGGTTCCATCAGGATCTGAATAATGGACTGGGGGAAAATCTTTGTTTGCTACATTTACAACAATGGAAATCATAAAACCCTATTGCAATTTAGGTTTTGATGGAAAACGAAGGCATTTCAAAAATGTGTCAATTTGCCTCATATTCTATGAATTAATATTTGACTGACTGTCAAAGTGCTCACCTCTCTCACCAACAGAGAGTGTGACTGAACAACAGCCCTCATTGCCACACCCTGTTTTCTAACTGCAGTGTAAGAAACCACTTTGTTTTATATCGCAAATACTGTATACGAAAAATAAACGTTCTGTCCAAAGGAACAGATTCATTTTGGGAAGTACAGTATAAACAATTGAGATATGACATAATGATAAAAGCAATTAGTTCTGCTAATAATTTTTTTGGGTCTCAAATAATTCAAGTAGTCCAACTCATGGTATTACAGTGATAAGGATACTACCACCCTGTGGTCTGACAAATCAAAATTAGAAATCATTTTTGGGAATCAAGGATGCCGCGTCCTCCGGGTTAAAGAGGAGAGGAACCATCCGGCTTGTTATCAGCGCACAGTCCAAAAGCCAGCATCCATGGTGTTATGGGGTTCATTAGGCCACATGGCATGGATGACTTGCACATCTGTGAAGGCACCATTAATGCTGAACAACAAATACAGGTTTTGGAGCAACATATGCTGCCATCCAGACAATGTCTTTTTCAGGGAAGGCCTTGTTTATTTCAGCAAGAAAATGCCAAACCACATTCTGCAAGTATTACAACAGCATGGCTCTGTAGTAAAAGAGTCCAAGTGCTAAACTGGCCTGTCTGCAGTACAGACCTGTCACCCATTGAAAACACTTGGTGCATTACGAAACAAATAATAGGATGAAGGAGACCCTGAACTGTTGACCAGCTGCAATCCATATCAAGCAAGAATGGTAATACATTTCACTTTCAAAACTACAGCAATTGGTCTCCTTAGTTCCCAAACACTTACAGAGTATTGTTAAAAGAAGAGGTGATGCAACACAGTGGTAAACATGCCCCTGTCCTAACTTTTTGGAACGTGTTGCTGGCATTAAATTCAAAATGGACATGTATTTTTCCAAAAACAATACTTCTCACTTTTAACATATTGTGACAGTGAAGGGTTGGCAGGACACGAGGCACAGAGCGAGAGAACGTAGTCTTTCCTCTTATTGGTCTTCCCTACAAATAACTGAACAGAAAACTACAAAAGGAGAGGTACACCACAAACTAAGGCACATAGCACAACCACAACTGGTGCAGTGATCCGCAAACTAAAGGATCAAATGGCAACTTAAATAGGGTCCCCAATTAGAGGAAACACAGCACATAAACACATTATGTGCTTATATGTATAATGTTATCCTAGAGCAGGACACGGTGCTGGGACAGGAGGAGGCTCCACCTCTGGAGCAGGATACGGTGCCGGAGCAGGTGGAGGCTCCACCCCCAGAGCAGGACACGGTGCCGGGACAGGAGGAGGCTCCGCCTCTGGAGCAGGACACGGTTCCGGGGCAGGTGGAGGCTCCGCCCCCAGAGCAGGACATGGCATTGGGACAGGAGGAGGCTCCGCCTTTGGAGCAGGACACGGTGCCCGGGCAGGTGGAGGCTCTGCCCCCAGAGCAGGAAGGGATGCTGGGATGGAGAGATGGGGCTCCGCCCCTGAAGCAGGACGGGGCGCCGGAATGAAGGGAGGAGGCTCCGCTCCGAAGCAGGACGGGACACCGGGACAGGTGGAGGCTGCGCCCCCTGAGCAGGACAGGGTGCAAAGCAGAATGGCAGAATGAAGCGCCGGAGCAATGGGAGGAGGTGGCAACGGCATGGGCTCGTCGTCCCACCCCTCCGGGGGTGGTAGTAGGGGCCCCTCGTCGAGCCACTCCAGAGACGGTGGCGGCAGTGGCTTGTCATTCCACCCCTCCAGGGGTGGCACTGATGGCTCCAGGCAGGGGACCGGCACTGGAGCCCTGGTACGGGAAACTGGCACTGGAGCCCTGGTGCGGGGAACCGGCACTGAAGCCCTGGTATGGGGAAACGGCACTGGAATCCTGGTATGGGGAAACGGCACTGGAATCCTGGTACGGGGAAATGGCACTGGCGCCCTGGTACGGGAAACGGCACTGGAATCCTGGTACGAGGAAATGGCACTGGAGCCCAGGTACGGGGAAACGGCACTGGAGCCCTGGTACGGGGAAACAGCACTGGAGCCCTGGTACGGGGAAACGGCACTGGAGTGAGGAACCGGCACTGGAGGCCCCAGGCTGGGAACCAGCATGCAGGGAGGGGAGGCCCGGGCAGGTTCTCCTCCAACATCTCCAGGTCCCGATGCTGTAGGGGCTCGTCTTCCTCTAGGTACTCCTGCTCCCCTGACCGCAGGAGCTCTTCAACAAGCCCCCAATGGTCTGGCGGCAGGGGCCTCCCCTCCCTCGCACAGGACCCACAGCCCCCCACCAAAAATTGTCATGGGGGGTCTCCTGGGCTGGCCGCTGGGCCTGTGCACGGGAACGCCGACGTGGTGTCAGCCGGCGTCACCGCTGCCCTGGATCCCTGACCGTATCCTGGACTAGACCACAGAGGTACTCCTCATCAGTGACAAGCTCCTTACCGTTGAGGAGCTCCCCCATGGTCCAGCTCTGCTTGGTCCTGGTCAGGTGGATCATTCTGTAATGGTGAAGGGTTGGCAGGACACGAGGCACAGAGCGAGAGAACGTAGTCATTCCTCTTATTGGTCTTCCCTACAAATAACTGAACAGAAAACTACAAAAGGAGAGGTACACCACAAACTAAGGCACATAGCACAACCACAACTGGTGCAAACAATGATCCACAAACTAAAGGATCAAGGTCCTGACTGTGGCCCCCAGGCGCTTAGAGATGCCTAGAGGCCCCCAGCCGGGACCTGACAGAGATGTTGTCTTTGCACTATTTTCAATTAAATACAGGGATAAATGATTTGCACATCATTGCATACTCTTTTTATTTGCATTTTAAGCCGGGTCCCAACTTTTTCAGAAATGGGGTTGTATAATAATAGTGACATCATCTCCCACTGTTTAAGCTATAAATACGTAACCGTTTTATTCACTTTTTTTACACAAATTTTAATTATGTCTCAAACTCTAATGATTTTTTGAAAAATAATATTTGTAGTAACATACAAATAACGAGTATCATTTACTTAACTGATTAGCTCTAATTACAAATTTGTGTAATTAGTAGTAAGTAGTCATGTTTTTTTTTATTTATTATTGAATACATATTATTTAATATGTAATTTGTCCATTTGCATATATAATATGTAATTTGTGCAGACTTTAGCAGGTACCATGGTGCATGCACCGTGCTCATTCCTCTAGTAGCAAATGGAGGTAGAGCTGTTAGCATTACAGAAGGCTAGCTGCATAAGTCTCTGTGATGCATATTCATTTGATGTGGGTCTTTTTTCCTTGAAAAAATTATTTCTACATTGTGTAAAATTATCAAAAAGTGCCATGATGCTAGATGGAAGGCCACTCCCTTAGCAATTTGACTATTTACTCAAAGTGTATCCCAAGATATTACATTGAAATCTGAATAAACACACTGAGGAGGAAAAGACTAGCATCTACCAATTTGTTGAAAAGACAGAGATGCACTGTCTATGCGCCAAGTATATCATGCCCCTCCAAACCCAGCAAACAGGGTCACATTACAATATTTATCAGCTGGGGAAATTCCTTGGCTGTGAAGAGCTGTAAAGGAAGGTAAAAGTAAGTAAATATGATACTGGGGTGAGATACAACATAATAGGTCAACAGCCTGATGTTTCAAACTCATCCAGTGTTTGGATTTAAGATCTTTCCTGTCCGGTGCACTGCGGGGAAATCTGTGTCCTGACTCAGTGTTGAGAGAGAAGATGAGCCCATAGTGAAGGCCAACTGTGTGTGAGTCAGAGATATGCATCTATATCTCGATGCTAGTCTGTTTCCGCCTGAAATCACACCAGATCTGTAAGAATAGGGGAATTGTTTTTGGGTGGTGTAAGCATGTACCAGGCAGAGCAGAAGGGGGATGTGACCTAGTGGGGGTGGTGTGGGGGTTCTCCTCTGAAGAGTGGGGTGGATTCACTCCCTCTTAAAATATCCAGGCTGGCTTGACTGAGCCTCAGATTCAAGACGAGAGACCGAGCAGCAGGCGCACGCAAACTCCAGACCCTCACACGCAAGCGCACACACACACACATACACGCGCGCACATAGAAACACACACACAAGTACAAAGACTTTCACAGACACATGCATGAACACACACGCGCGGGCCCTCACGTACAGCAACAAACAAAGGCAGTGTGCACTGTGCAACCCCTACAGACATCCGAAGTGACCCGTAAAGCGGGAGGCAACGAGGACTTCCCGGACGGACATGCTGAGAGGGACAGTTGTCTGTGCTGTCCTGGCAGGACTGTGCGTCATCGTCAGCCTGTGTCCAGTCTCCTGCCAGCTGAGCCTGGAGGACACGGAGACCATCGTGGAGCTGCACAACATATACCGTGGACAGGTGGTACCAAGTGCCGCCAACATGGCTAAAGTGGTAAGAGCTTCAGGCGGGACAGAGCTGATATTTGTGTCTATATTTGTGCTTCTTGTCGTCGTTGTCGTCATCCCGTCCCCCCCAACCGCGGGACGCTGCTGGGTCGTTGCTGCATGAAAATAGGTGAAAATGATATGTTTTCAAGACTTTGTGTTGAGGAGCTTCTTTATATTGGGATTGCAAATAGGTGGCTAGTGGGTTTCTTGTATAGACTGATGTCAACGGTGCGCTCAGAAGAGCTCTTTCCTCTGATGGGGTTGGCCTGCAAAATAATGCATTGAGTTAGCGGTAGGTGGATGTAGATATCGTTTTCTTCTGATGAGGGGATGTGCGATGAGATTTTTTATTCAATGTATTGTTGTACAATACTGTCAGTTGTTTAGTATGGTTCTACTAAGTGGTTGCTTCAGTTATCTAAATGATCTGTTGAATGGTCTAGTCTCAAAAAGGAAGTAATGTCATAAATATCAAAAAGCTTTTGTTCTAGAGAACATTTACCGCAGATTAGTATGTCTTGGTATGGTTACTGAATCACAGTGATGCAGTAGACAAAAACAACCATGCCAGTGTTTTAAGTCACCATATACTTTATACAATAGAAATAATACATAGACACTTTAGTGGACATCCAGTCACAGGAGAGCATTTCTTTGTTGATTTACCCTACGGTGACTTAGTGAGTGGGTGTTTAGACTTGAATCCAGTGTTGTGCAATGCTTGGGAGGGTGTGTGTGTTTGTTTATGCACGCGCACTGTGGAATCTGCTTGCTAAAGGTCTATGCCAATTTGGAGTAATTTTCACATTCATGATTGTTAAACTAAACTGGATTCAGAATGCAAGACTGAATGGATTTATTGCATTAATTCAGAGCATTATAGCGTTAGTAACATCATTTGAGTGAAATCATGAGTCATCCTGAACAAAACCGCAACGTTCAGACAAACTGACAGGTTAGAGTGCAACAGAAACTTACTGTTAATCAAGGCTTTACCCTTACCTACCGTCATCACGGTTTATTACATGGCCTGGGTTTGGAATGTCCGTTACACATAATCAGTGACGCTGACCCAGACATAATGTGGAGTATGCAGGATGTAACAGAGCATACCTGTAACAAGAACATTTATTTGAAAAATGTATGTAGCAGGTAAGAATGCATTATTTTTGGAAAAGCACGAATCTGCTGAGTCTCACCCACTGTGGCACAGCCTTGATGTTCTGAATAAAGGGCACGGCATCAGTTGCTGACCAGATGGTCTGGGGGGGGCGGCCTTGTTTTCACAGAATGAAGCATGCTACTGAGTCACTGGGCAACTCTGGAGGAGATCTGATGTCCTAAGGCTAGGATAAAAGACACTGTGGAATTTCAAATAGCATCAGTGGCCTCCAACACAAGTCCCCTGTTTTTTTAGTCATAGGGTGGCTGGAGAAATATAGTTCATTTAACATAACTCCACACACTGGACCTCTTTGTCTGGACAAAGGTTGATAAAAAACTATACACCAATTTTCATTTATTTCTATAAAGTTTGGTGAGCAGAATTAAAGTAAATCCGCATCTGACAAATGGCGTCTCAATACCATACTTGAATAAAATAGGAATCTGACTGAATCTGTGTGGGATAAGTTAATAACATAGATATAATACTGCAGAACCTAGAGGTATGATTTAATAAATGTTCTAATTAGAAAGATGTGGTGTACATGAAAATGTTGGTTAAAGGATTACATGAAAG
Organism: Esox masquinongy; assembly: GCA_016801175.1. NCBI lineage: Eukaryota > Metazoa > Chordata > Actinopteri > Esociformes > Esocidae > Esox > Esox masquinongy. The sequence continues at coordinate 6,618 of JACXGI010014333.1, read as the reverse complement.
AATTTCATTCATTTAAATCAACTGAACACAAGTTCCAAACAAAATACAATCATTATTTCGGTCTACAGGGGTTTGGCCAGTGTTGGTATGACAAGCCCTTCCGTATCGGTTTACAATATTAACATTCCAATAGTGGACAAGGAAATTATGTTGCTACAGGCAGTAATAAGAAGAAATACCAACGGCAAATAATGGGTGGTCAGTCAGAAATTGCTAAAATATTACAGTTAGTGTGGAGTAGTGTATCAATTTAATAAAAAGCTAAATAAAAAATTATTGGAGAAACGGTGTCTTATTTGTAGACTCCACCAATATTTTCCAAAACATGCCTCTTGTAATACAATCTGCTAGTGCTGTGCTATCTATATCACACCTAAACTATTTAAAAAGGGGTAGAGCAAGTGTAGCATAACACAAATTCATAGTTGTAGATTCACTTGAGACATACAGTACATAAGTATCTATGAAATCAGACAACAGACATGATTAGGATTGAAAAAGCAGAGTGGTGGATGTGGAAATGCGAAATATGGATACTGACTCATTTGAAGTTCCACAGTTTATTACTGAACCAGAAAAATAAAAGAGTCCTACAGTACACAACATATAGTTATGCGCAGGTCCTCCGGGTTGGTTAATGACTCCCCCTGTTGTTTATTCTGTAGTACTACATCTGTGCAGATTACAGGAAGCACACCAACATATCGCAAGTAATCTTATATCCTGGTTTGTCTCCCCTATAGAAATGGGATGAGAGACTGAAGATCATAGCTGAGGGCTATGCTGTGAAGTGTGTGTGGGAGCACAACCCAGATCTAGAGGACATGAACATGGGGGAGAACCTGTTCGCGTCCAACGCACCCTTTAACACCAACAAGGCCATGGAGAAGTGGTTCTTGGAGCACCTAGACTATGACTACAACAACAACAGCTGCCCGGAGGACAAGATGTGCGGACACTACACTCAGGTGAATGATACAGGGAGACTGTGTTTAAAGAATTGTCAGTAGGCTGTCGCAGATATTGCCCAGCTGCATTTGTCCAATAATTATGTTTGTCCTGATCCCTGTGTGAATAACCTCTTCTGTGAAGATGGGTGATGATGATGATAAGGAAGAAGTCATAACAAATCAAAGTGCTGTGGATGTTTTAGATGGTGTGGGCGATGTCTCAGTCTGTGGGCTGTGCTTTTCATCGCTGTGACACCATGGAGGGGCTTGCATTTGAAAAAGTTAACTTCTTGGTCTGCAATTATTACCCAGCGTAAGTGGCGCACCAGCTGTTTATAAAACAAAGGTTACACTCTACATTTACCACCTTTTTTGACACAGATGTTCAACTTACATGAATTCTTACTATTGAATTTCACTGATTGTCTTAGCAATGGTATTACAGTGGTTTAGTCACTGTAATACCTTATGTTTAGGGTTAGGAGTGGGGTGGGTCCCTGACTAACAGCCCTGGTGGCGTGACCATTGCATTTCAGAGGTAACTTTGTTGGTGAAAAACCCTACGAGGAAGGTGAATGGTGCTCCATGTGTCCAGAAACCCTGCCTCAATGTGATCAGAACCTCTGTGGTGAGAAGCACACATATATCACCTGTAGCACACGTACATCACCTATAGCACACAGATATCACCTATAGCACACAGATATCACCTATAGCACACAGATATCACCTATAGCACACAGATATCACCTGTAGCACACATATATCACCTGTAGCACACATATATCACCTATAGCACACAGGTATCACCTGTAGCACACATACATCACCTATAGCACACATATATCCCCTACAGCACACATATATCACCTATAGCACACAGATATCACCTGTAGCACACATATATCACCTATAGCACACAGGTATCACCTGTAGCACACATACATCACCTATAGCACACAGATATCCCCTACAGCACACAGATATCACCTATAGCACACAGATATCACCTGTAGCACACATATCACCTGTAGTACATCACCTACAGCACACAGATATCACCTATAGCACCCAGATATCACCGGTAGCACACATCCATTACATATAGCACCCAGATATCACCTATAGCACATATTCATCACCTATAGCACACATATATCACCTATGGCACACATACATAACCTATAGCACACAGATATCAACTATGGCACACAGATATCACCTGTAGCACACAGATGTCACCGGTAGCACACAAATATAATCGGTAGCACACAGATATCACTTATAGCACATAGATATCACCTATAGCACACAGATATCACTGGTAGCACACAGATATCATCGGTAGCACACAGATATCACTTATAGCACACAGATATCACCTATAGCACACATACATCACACATAGCACAAAGATATCACCGGTAGCACACAGATATCACTTATAGCACAAAGATGCTAATCCTCTGCAAACTGACATGTTGAGCCAATTGTGATTGTTTGCGCTATCCCATCTTTGTGAAGATTGATTTATTGCTTTGGGATAATGACTCCATAATCAGTTTCTAAAACATAGTTTTATATTTCATTTTATATACACTACAGGTCAAAAGTTTGGGGTCACTTTTTTTTGGAGTCACAAATTTCCTTGTTTTCCATGACAACATACATGAAATGAGTTTGAACAGAGGCGTTGCTAGGATCACAATACACCCCCCCCCCACCACCAACACCACTACCACCCAAGCACCCCCAGACCATCACATTACCTCCACCATGCTTGACAGATGGTGTCAAGCATTCCTCCTGCATCTATTCATTTGGTCTGCGTCTGACAAATGGTTTCTACTAATAATAATAATTTATTGTATTTGAAAACCGCTTTTCATTATAAAGAAATAATCTCAAAGTGCATCTTTGTGATCCAAGCACCTCAAACTGAGATTGGCCCGTCCATAACACTTCCCCAATCCAACTTGGATTAGCAATCACAAATTGTCATTGGAACACAGGTTTGATGTTTGCTGATAATAGGCCTCTGTACGCTTATGTAGATATTCCATTCAAAATCAGCTGTTTCCAGCTACAATAGTAATTTACATTATTACACTTTTTCTCGATTGCTCAAACACATTTGTCCACTGTGACATCACATTTTCAATACAGTTAACACAGGCTGAAACTGAAGCTCTCTGACCCAAATAACTAATTTTGTTTGCAAACTGCTCTAACACTCACAAAACACTAAAAACATGCAATAAAAACAAATATTTCCATCAAACACCTGTCCACCATATACATGTGCCATTTCCTCCTTGTCTATCATTTGCCTGTGCCATTTGTTGATACTTTACATAGTTATAGTATGTGCCAAAAGGCAATCAAGCATATCACGGCATGAAATGTATTATTGTCTCCAAAGATGATTTTACTAGAGCTAATAAACCCTGTTGCACTCTGCGCCTGCACTTTTTACACGTTTTTGAGATGCCCTGTTGAAATACTGTAAAAAAGAGACATGTGCTCTCTTTTTTACAGTATTTCAAAAAAGAGACAAGTTCTTCATTCATTATATTCTTGCGAGCAGGTCTTTCTGTGCCCATGAACTGTCGTTGACATGTAAAGACCTACAGTAAGCACTACAGTAGGACAAATTCAGACATTCATTATGGTACAGCTTTACAGTAGTACTGCATTCTTTCTTTACCAAAGAACCAATAAAGTATTTAACCCAAAATCAGAAATACTGACAAACAAAAACTATTTATTGTACTGCATTAGATTTGTCCATGTCACTCTTTTTTCCATACTTTTCAAACTGTAAAAAAGCAACCAAAAGAAACGTATGGGTGGAAATATCCAAAAAACAAAATAAAGCGTTGAAATACTCAGAATCTGTTCAACACTAAAGATCTTTCCTCTGCCACCAGTGTGTGGTAGTCTGTGGATTCTATAAAGTAAATGCAAAAAGCATGTCAAAATTGACATTATTAGTCACATAAATGTCACATAAATGGGATTGATGAAGCAACTGCATTACTGCAGACACAGTTTGTTCTGCCAACAGGGCAATACAGTAAATCTGAAGTAACATTGTGACTTACCTATTGTCATTCTGAAAAAGCCTGACAATAGAAGCCACAGTGCTCCGACTCAGAATGGGCTGGACCCTTTGTCCAGCCTCTCTAAAGGACAAGCCATGATTGATGACATGGCCAATAATTGTTGCCTAAATTTCATTTGAAACTTGAGCTCTATTTTCTCCTCTTGCTGCGGCTCCTCCACAGTGCATGCGAACTCCTCTTCCCTGGGCCCCTCTGCCAAGGCCTCTTCCTCTCCTTACGTGCCTTTGGCCTCTTTGATCCATGCTTGCAAATAGCAACACAGAGGTGGCATCTTTTATAGTTGGTTGAGGACTGATTGCTGATTGAGGAGTTGTGCAAAGGAGTTTCACACAGGTGCATTAAAGATTCATAATTATGCACATACTTTCTATCATCTGTGAATAGATGCTTTCCTTTTGTTCAACACAGTCAATCCAATAGAGTTTGGGGTCTTTCGACAAGATCTGTGGTAACTGTTTTGACAAAGGGTGTAAAAAATGTGTGAAACAAATGAAAAAATGTTAACACATTGGCAAGAGAAGACTTCTGCTGTTCTAAGGTGATGATGAAGATCAAGTGGATCCCAGTTTCATTAAGCGTGTCTAAGCAAATGAGAAAAACTGTAACCATGACGCCACTGCATTTCTGACAATTTTTTTTCCTTTTCTTTCGAAAAACAAGTACATTTCAAAGTGACCCCAAATTTTTTAACGGTAGTACATATACAGCTCCGGAAAAAGTTAAGAGATCACTGCACCTTTTTCTTTCCTTTCCAAAAAAGTTGAAAAGGAAAGTTTGAGTGAGGAACAGAAGCGTTCAATTTGCAGTGGTCTCTTAATTTTAACCCTTCTGTTCCTCACTTTTCTGAAAGAGCCATGGGTATAGTTTAAACCTATGATGTAGTGGTTTATGTGCACCAGAGGCAGCAGCTTAAACCACAGGACCAACCTTGAGCACACAGCTTTAGATTTGTCATCATGTTTCCTCAGTGCCAGAGCCTTCAGGTGACATTGAGGAGGAGATGAAAGATAGCTCTTCCCCAGGCCCTGAATTGCCCTCCACACACACAGCCACAGACAACACAGAGCTGGAATCAGCAAGCCAATTCCCTCACCCAACCGTGACTGACAGCGCGAAGACAGGAACTGAGCTTACGGATCGAGAGAAGGAGGAAGAGGATCAGTGGAATGGGGAGGGGCAAGCAACAGACCGGGAGACGGGGAGGACTAGTGGACAACCTCAGTCAAATGTAGGAAGTGTCTCTACATCCCTGATTGTTATTACCAGCCTGGTGACTTTACTCCTGCTGGAGTTGTGAGGGAGTGGATTAGGCAATGGGATCACACACACACAAACACAGAGAGAAAATCTGGAGCTGAACTGGACATTGCTGGAACTTGAATTGCATTGTGATGTAACTATGTTTATAGCATAGTTTGTATTAAATAAACCAAAGTATTACATTTGATGGTTATTTAGCTTTTAAGTGCTGGCAAGTAATTACATTTGCTAGTTTGAAATATACATTCTTAGCAATAACAATAAGCACAGAACAGTTAACAATGTAATATGACAGTTGTATAATAAGAGTTACAACCTGTGACCAATCTACTGTAACAGCAACAATTTTTAAAACCAAGGTACACCCTCTATAAAAAAGAAAATGATTAATAAGCCTGAAGGAACAAACCTATTATTATATTTCTGTAAATGTATGTAATGTATGTAAGACTTTCACAATTGCTAAAACATTTCTTGAAACCTTCACCCAATTTCTCAAAACTTTAAACACTTCAAACTTCAACCTACATTCACAAAACCACTGACTCTTCTGTCAAAATCAAACACTCGCCTCAAAACCATTTTATCTGTGCTCAAAATAAAACAATGCTTGATTTTGATCAAACAATGCACAGATCATACACACAACCAGTCAATATATAAATGCTACAGAGCATTCATTAGACACTACATGAAAACTGGAGAACACAGCGTTCTGGGCATGTAGTTACAGGTTTTTTAAAAATTGTAAATAGTATACACATTTTGCAATTAAAAAGTAAAATAATCACAACTTAGTTCAGTGAATATATTGAATACTGTAAGTACTGCAGGTGATACAGTACTGAATGTTTATATATACAGCAGTGGTATAAAAATACAGTAGTCCACATCAAAAACCCAATGACCAAAGAAAACTCAAAATGAACATTACAATAAACTGAAAAATGTTGTGCAACTGCAAAATCAAAGTCAATGAGAGATTCATTCTGCCTCAGCATCATGTCACTGTACTGGGTCTGACTAGAGGACTCTTCCTCCTCGTCCACCACCCCTTACACATACTCTTCCTCCTCGTCCACTACCTTTGACATGTACTCTTCCTCCTCGTCCACCACCTCTTACACGTACTCTTCCTCCTCGTCCACCACCTCTAACACGTACTCTTCCTCCTCATCCACCACCCCTTACACGTACTCTTCCTCCTCGTCCACCACCTCTTACACATACTCTTCCTCCTCGTCCACTACCTTTGACATGTACTCTTCCTCCTCATCCATCAC
>JACXGI010014332.1:0-19240 GCA_016801175.1 Esox masquinongy | reverse complement strand
ACAACCTACCCTGTTGGTCCTACCTCTACAATCTACCCTGTTAGTCCTGCCTCTACATCCTATCCTGTTGGTCCTTTCTACTCTGCTGGTCCTGCCTCTACTCGTATCTGTTATTTAATTTCGTAGCACAACAACGTTCGTTTATCTCTCATACGTGAATGACACTGATGCAATTAGTGCAATATAGGTGACAATTACTCCCCTTTTTGTCAAGTGAAAAACACTCCCATTTTACTGCACAATCGGTTGTGGTCTGTATTACCCCAAAAATCATGCACGGATGCGTACTTCGAAAATCCACCTGAAAAAATAGATGTCCGGGCACTTTTGGCATACTATTTTCAGCATACTCTGGTTAGACACATATTACTCCTACTAATGTGGCATAATATATAGTATGCAAGTATGCAATTTGAGATTCAGCCACAGACATTGAATGTGCTTGGTGCTGATCAGAGGTTTGCAGTTTAAAAGAATATTGAGACACCTTTACACCAGCTCTGTTTTTAAAAGCTCTAGTCATTTTTCTGTCATCAACTGCTGTTGTTTTCCTTGGCCAACCTGGTCATTACTGATTGCTGAAGACACTGGGGATTTATCTCTATTTCCAGGACATTCATAGGTATTGATTTGGCTAGGGTTGACATGCTATGGTTCAAATTGAGTTCCTCTTTTCTTTTAGCATCCAAAATCCTGACTTTTCTTTCATGGACAGCTCCCTGGTCGTCATGTTGAATTATGCCTACCGATAATAAACTCAAAAGATTGAACTGAGACTACAAATTCACAGCTCTTTTATGTGTGAACAATCAATGCGACAGGAAACACCTGACCAATTAAAAACTCCTGTGGGCCAAATGCTCCAATACTTATTCTCATATAAAATGTTGATGGTGCTGTTTTACTTAGTTGGTAAAACTTAAGTGTTGATATCAGCACTAAAACAGTGTTGTTGTATTTTTATACGTACCTGAGGTGCATTCTAGAATGAACTAAAACAGTGTTGGTGTATTTTCATACATACCTGAGGTGCATTCTAGTATGAACTAAAACAGTGTTGTTTTATTTTTATACTTGCCTGAGGTGCATTCTAGAATGAACTAAAACAGTGTTGTTTTATTTTTATACTTGCCTGAGGTGCATTCTAGAATGAACTAAAACAGTGTTGATGTATTTTCATACATACCTGAGGTGCATTCTAGTATGAACTAAAACAGTGTGGTTTATTTTTATACTTGCCTGAGGTGCATTCTAGAATGAACTAAAACAGTGTTGTTGTATTTTCATACGTACCTGAGGTGCATTCTAGAATGAACTAAAACAGTGTTGTTGTATTTTCATATGTACCTGAGATGCATTCTAGAATGAACTAAAACAGTCACTTTTGGAGTTTCAGGAGAATGGTGGCAAGAGCTCTCTCCACTACGGGCAGTGTTGATGTTATTGTAGACTCCTGTATGTCCCAGAGTCTGACTTCTGACTATTTTTGTGTTGTGGATATCAGGTATTGTGCATAGATTGATGGCAAAAATATATTATTTTTAGAAATTCTAGATCACGTCTGTAACACAACATCATGTGGAGAAAGTGAAGGAGTCTGAATACATTTCAAAGGTATTGTTTTTCTGAAATTATTCAGTCAGATTTCATTAGCGTCCATGTCAGCTATTGAGCTTGATGCACTTGATTAAACCAAAATAAACGGACACTGTTTGGCTGCACCTCCTCTTTTCCTGCCTACCTTGACAAGTGCTAGTTTTCCAATGTCCTTACTGAGTAACAGAGAACAAAAAGTGTGATTTCTGTAAATTTCTCTCAGCTTGAGATGACAGAAAATGCAAAACGAGTGCTGTTTCTATTCAATATCTTTGTGTGTTGTGGACTCTATTCTTTCTGTTCATCAATGGTCTTTCTAAACACAACAGACTCTGTTCTCTCTGTTCATCAGTGGTCTCTCTAAATACTAGAGACTCTATTCTCTCTGTTCATCAGTGGTCTCTCTTACTACAAAAGACTCTATTCTATCTGTTCATCAGTGGTCTCTCTAAACACAACAGACTCTATTCTCTCTGTTCATCAGTAGTCTCTCTAAACACAACAGACTATTCTCACTGTTCATCAGTGGTCTCTCTAAACACAACATACTCTATTCTCTCTGTTCATCAGTGGTCTGTCTAAATACAACAGACTCTATTCTCTCTGTTCATCAGTGGTCTGTCTAAACACAACAGACTGTATTCTCTCTGTTCATCAGTGGTCTCTCTAAACACAACAGACTATATTCTCTCTGTTCATCAGTGGTCTCTCTAAACACAACAGACTGTATTCTCTCTGTTCATCAGTGGTCTCTCTAAATACAACAGACTCTGTTCATCCCTCTATGTCAGCCACTCACATTGTTCTCCAGTGCTGGGTGGTCAGTGTGTACATACAGATTTAAATGGTGACAAAAAACATTCTTGTTGTTAGAGACTAACAGTGTATGTTGCAGAAGGGGAAATGCAGCCATGGTCTTGGTGGTGTAGATGAGCCTATCAGAGGGCAGCAGGAAGTGATGTAATTGTGGTTCTGTGGTGAGCAGCTGCTGTGCCACACTGAGCCCTCTGTTGCTATGGTTACTCTGATCACTCATAATCACTTCCTTTATCACACCTTTACTTTTGTCTGTCAGTCTGTCTTCAGGTGCTGCCAGTCTGTCTACGAACGGAAAGACCAACCAATCAGTCAACCGTGGTTAGTATCCATCACTGTGATAATTATAGCCTCAAAGTCACAATGTTGAAAATTCTCATTTACTTCAGGAAAACTGGACATTTTGGGAAACATCCCTCATGACACAAACCTCTTTGTGTTCAGGTCTGATGGGCTGGAACAGTGTTGGTCTGGTAGTCATGGTGACAGACTGATGGGACTGGCCCTGCTCGTGTTCTACAAAAAGAGGAGAGGAAACAAGAGACCAACACCTCCACAACCAGTCTACTCCAACATCAACACTGCCCCTAGTGGAGAGGAGAGAGGAAACAGGAGACCAACACCTCCACAACCAGTCTACTCCAACATCAACACTGCCCCTAGTGGAGAGGAGAGAGAAAACAGGAGACCAACACCTCAAAACCAGTCTACTCCAACATCAACACTGCCCCTAGTGGAGAGGAGAGAGGAAACAGGAGACCAACACCTCCACAGCCAGTCTACTCCAACATCAACACTGCCCCTAGTGGAGAGAAGAGAGGAAACAGGAGACCAACACCTCCACGGCGTGTCTACTTTAATGCACAACATGCCCTCAGTGGAGAGGAGAGACAGACATTTGTGTGTGTGTGTGTAATTGCGTGTGTCCACAATAACTTCTACAGGATAGTTGGTTGATGGGGGATGTGACAGGTAACCACTCAGCTCTGAGTGTGCGAGTGTACAGCACCCTCTAGTGGTTCTGTATGCTATTAGCATTACTAACTGAATTAATCAGACATCTTTTGGAGGCAGACATGAATGTGAATGTTCTACCCAATCCAGATGCTGACCCAACAGTGAAGTCACTTGGTTGAAGTTCCCATTTGAAACATTGAGGTTTGGTAGCGCTCAAAATAAAGTTTTAACATTCGTGTGTGCACAAGATGAGTCATTCTTAATTTTTAAAAAGATTTTGTCAAACATAAAATATATTTAAATTTAGAAGCTGCCGCTAACATGTAGATAATATATTCATGATCCAAAATAGAAAAATAAATGTTTCAGACTTATTCTAATAACCAAAGATAGACATGCTATTTTTCTCTAAAGGAATCCAATTTTCATTATCAGTTTCTTAACTAAATCAGTAAAAAAGAGTTGACCACAAACACATGATGTCTGATGGTGTGGACCAGTGTTGGTCTGGTAGTCATGGTGATGGTGGGAGGACTGTGTCTGCTCCTGTTCTACAGACAGAAAGGAATCATGAAAACAACACACCCAGTCTCCTCTAACAACAACACTGCCCCTAGTGGAGAGGTGAGACAGAAGGATGATTGTGTGTGTGTGTGTGTGTGTGTGTGGGTGTGTGTGTGTGTGTGTGTGTGTGTGTGTGTGGCAGCAATGTAAATGTGAATTAGTCTTCAGCGCCCTCTACTGGAGTTTAACCGTAACCTGTTATCATTTCAAACCTGTCATCATGAGGAACATTCAACACTTGGTCATTGTGTATGTCTGTTCCAGCTGCTTATGTCTTCTCAGATTTTCTTACTCATATTAACCATGAAGTTAGTTATTTCCAAATATCCAGCTCTCATTAGCTGAATAAGATGTTTAGCTCCAGAGCAAAATCCAAAACATGAATCCCAATGTGCAAGATAGGGAACATAATTTTTTTAGCTCTTGATTATTTCACCAAAATGTCTCCTGCCCCACCAGAGTAGACAATACACTATACCATGTGTATACAAATATTCAAGAGGCTTACAAAGCCATTCCCCTCCCCAACCTGGGACAGTCTGATCACATTTCACTGTTCCTACTCCCCAAGTATTTACCCCCATTAAACGTGTGAAACCATCAGTGAGGTCATTGAAAACTATTGAACACATTAAACAAATGTTTCCTCTGTTCTGGATTACATCAACACCTGCAACAACAATGTCACCACCCATAAACTAATAAAGACCTTTCCCAACCAGAAGCTGTGAATGAACAGAGAGTCCGACAACTGCCACAGACACACAACGCTGCTTTCAGATCTGGTGATGCGGAGGCCTACAGCTCAAAAAAAAAAGGGTTGGCCTTGGTAACAGAAGTACTCACTTTTGTTGCCAGCAGTTTACACATTAATTGCTGTGTGTTGAGTTATTTTGAGGGGACAGCCAATTTACACTGTTATACAAGCTGTACACTCACTACTTTACATTGTAGCAAAGTGTAATTTCTTTAGTGTTGTCACATGAAAAGGTATACTCAAATATTTACTAAAATGTGAGGGGTGTACTCACTTTTGTGAGATACTGTATATTACTGTATATACAGATACAATATATACAGTTTAAGGAAAAAAAAAATATTCCCTGTTTGTTTTCTACGTTTGCCCGCTGACAAAGAAATGATCACTCTGTAATTTTAATGGTAGGTTTATTAGAACAGTGAGAGACAGAATAACAACAAAAAAATCCAGAAGAACGCATATAAAAATGTTTTAATGACTTTTATTTTTAGCATTACACAACCTTTTCAGTCTTTTGTTGCCCCTGTCCCAGCTTTTTGGAAATGTGTTGCTGGCATCAAATTCAAGTTGGCATATATTTTTCAAAAAGCGCTAACATTTCTCAGTTTGTTGTCTACTGTATGTACTATTTATTATTGCATATAAGGTTTAAATTGCATTGGATGTCTAATAATGTCTCTCTCCTTGTCTGGGTTCAGATATAATGGTTTGGACCAGTGTTGGTCTGGTAGTCATGGTGATGGTCATGGTGATGGTCATGGGACTGGTCCTGACTCTGTTCTGTATAAAGAGGAGAGGAAGCAGAACTCCAACATCTCCACAGCTACTGTACAAAAACATGAACACAGCCTCTAGTGGAGAGGAGAAATTAAGCAAGAAAACAGCAACATATTTTATTCTAAATGTAATAGGACATTTTGTCCACTTTAATGAGACACATTTAAATTGTGGACTGCATATTTTAAATCAAGTGAAATTAGACCAGTAGCTAGATGTTAATCTTACTCATTATATTTTTTTACATATACTATGAACATTCTAAACTATATCCAAATTCTTTACATAGCAACATACATCGCCCCTACCTACCTCTCCGACCTTCTTCTTCCATATCAACCAACACACACACTCCGTTCCAGTACTGCGGGCCACCTCATAATCCCCAAGTCCAAGCTCAAAGACTTTGGTGACAGGGCATCCTCAAGGGTTGCTCCTAGGCTCTGGAACTCTCTCCCTAAAACCATCCGTGACTCTGAGACTATCCCCATCTTCCAGCAACGCCTCAAGACTCATCTGTTCAGAATCGCCTACCCATAGCCATGCCAAATCCCACACTCATAATATTCGTTGTTTTCTCATAGTATTTCTTTTGTTGCTGTTTGTTTTCTGTTCCATGTCACTTTTGTACAGCGTCTTTGGGTCCCTGAAAAGCGCTATATAAATATAATGTATTATTATTATTATTACATACGCATACTTAATAGGTTGTGTTTATGTGTGTTTGCGAATATGCTTGCATGTTTGGGTGTGTACTATGTATTTTGCACATGTTGGTAAACGATAAGCAAAACATCAGCAAACAGGAATAACAAAACAGGAATGAACCTTGCTGAATTTGATTAAAGCATACTGTATATACATACAGTTAGATCTGGAAATATTTGGAGACTGACAAAATTTTCATGATTTTGGCTCTGTACGCCACCACAATTAATTTGAAATAAAACAACCGAGATGCAATAGAAGCGCAGACTTTCAGCTGTAATTCAAGGGGATTAACAGAAATATTGTATAAAACATTTATTAATTGCAACCATTTTCATATACAGTCCCCTTATTTCAGGGGCTAAAATGTAATTGGTGAATCCTTTGCAGGCAATGACTGCTTGAAGTCTGGAACGCATGGACATCACCAAACGCTGGGTTTCCTCCTTTGTGATGCTATGCCAGGCCTTTACTGCAGTTGTCTTCCATTGTTGTCTGTTCGTGGGTCTAATCTGGCCTTTCTATTCTTGGAGTTTATGAATGGTTTGTACCTTGTGGTGAACCCTCTGTATTAGCTCTTGTGAAGTCTTGTCTTCATGGTAGACTTGGATAATGATGTGCCTACCTCCTGGAGAGTGTTCTTCACTTGGCTGGATGTTGTGAAGGGGTTTTTCTTTACCATGGAAAGGATCCTACGATCATCCACTACTGTTGTCTTTCATGAACGACCAGGAGCTCTGTGTTGCAGAGCTCACTAGGGCATTCTTTTTTTCTCAGAATGTACTAAACTGTTGATTTGGCCACTCCTAATGATCCTGCTATCTCTCTGATGGATTTTTTTTTGCAGCCTAAGGATGGCCTGTTTCACTTGCATTGAGAGCAAGTTTGACCGCATGTTGTGGGTTCACAGCCACAGCTTCCAAATGCGAATGCCACACCTGGAATCAACTCCAGACCTTTTACTTACTTAATTGAGGGGGAAGTAACAAAGGAATAGCCCAAATCTCTCCATGAAACAGCTTTAGAGTCAATTGTCCAATTACGATTAGTCCCTTGAAATAGAGTGGGCTACATATTAAAGAGCTGTAATTCCTAAACCCTTCCTCAAATGTAGGTGTGAATATTCTCAAATTAAAACTGAGAGACTGCACGTTAAGCCCATATACATTATTTAACTGTAACTTGAATATACTTTAGTGAACAGCCAAAATAACAAAACATGTGTCAGTGTCCAGTTATGTCCAATATATATTTTCATCACTTTTGGGAACTCAACGTTTTGTTTGGCAGAATGAATTGACCTCTGTCGTGGAAATTACCACAAATTATGAAGAAAAGTCTGACTACTCAAAATTGAACCTTTATTCATACAGCAATTGTAGGAAACAGTGTTTAGGCTCAGATCCACCACACTGGTTCTAGAATGATGTTTGGACCCTGGCTAAGTAGGAGTCCCCCTTCACAGAGTCCTTGGGCTTTCTCTTTGTAGAACAAAAGAACAAAAGGATCGACAGACCAGATAAAAGGATGGTTTAAACAGATTGACAGATGTGACAGGAGCCAACAGCACCCACTAGTGGAAATGTCTGTCAATCTGGTATAATTTGAAAACAGATTTATTCCCGTGCATGGCTGAACATGTCTTGTCAATGGTCAACCGAGAATGTAGGTTCTGCCTGCGTTATTTGTGCGGGTAAACTAAAATGTCTGCCATTAGCATTTTTGTTGGACTATTCCTTTAAGAGAGAGGGTTTCCTTGAGGTTGGATGTAGCTATGTAGAGGAAATGAGTGTATGTGTCTAAGAAAACATTTCCAGACAAAAAGATTGCTTGTCTAATCCTGCTTTTTATTGTGGATTAAGAACGTCAGTACCAATGTCTTACTTATTGGTTTTTATGGTAACTCCACGAACAATGAGCCATTCAAATTATGACCAGCAAATTGGATTAGTTATGGCGTTTAACTGTTTTATTTATTTATTTTTAACAGTCAGGAGTGTTTATGGTTATAGAAAATTTCTCACAAAGCAAATAATTAATAATAATATATATTTTTTTACATTCACGGCTAAATTCATTTTAACGCACATTTAAAACCCTTTAAAATTTTGAAAACAGACAACATTTTTCAAATGTCTAATCACAGTTATTTTATGCAGGTTGACAGGTTGTATGAGAATACCAGAAAGCCAAGCAAAAAGAGAGACGTCGACCTGGTGGTCCCAATCAACTCAACTAACGCCCCTACAGCCAACATTGCTGGCCACACCTCTACAATCTACCCTGCTGACCACACCTCCACAATCTACCCTGCTGGCCACACCTCTACAATCTACCCTGCTGGCCACACCTCTACAATCTACCCTGCTGACCACACCTCCACAATCTACCCTGCTGGCCACACCTCTACAATCTACCCTGCTGGCCACACCTCTACAATCTACCCTGCTGGCCACACCTCTACAATCTACCCTGCTGACCACACCTCTACAATCTACCCTGCTGACCACACCTCTACAATCTACCCTGCTGACCACACCTCTACAATCTACCCTGCTGGCCACACCTCTACAATCTACCCTGCTGACCACACCTCTTCATCACACCCTCCTGGCCACACCTCTTTAACCTACCCTGCTGGTCAAGTCACAAGTAGCTCACACTTTGAAATCTATACCTATGTCACAGATTTGACTGTACTTTGTGATTCTTTTGTAATATAATTTTGTTTTTTTTGTCAAATTTGCAAACATTTATTGATTAAGCTTGTTACTAGCTAGTGCTAGCTAGTGTTGATCATTATTTATCTGTTTTTTCCTGTGATGTTTACTAACTTTATGATAACAGATTGCTGGACTGGATGAATGACGTTGTGACGTACCTGAGATGACCATTGAAAAGTTATGATGTTGAGGTCAATTAACCATTTCTTTGTGAGTTTTGATGTGTGATTCAGGTCACTGACTTGCAGTTTGATCCACAGTGGATCTCCTGGAAGACAGCATATCTCTGACACTGGCATTTTGAATAGATATTGATTTTGTGACTTGATATACAGTAGATATTGTAGAAAATTTATTTATTATTATATCCTTATTTTTTTCAATTTTCTATTAGAAGGCCTCTGTACTCAGTATGCTTGAAACATTACATATCCTCAACAACTTGTCTTTCCCTGTCAGCAACTCATGATGTCTCTGTGTTCAGGGGCAGTAATGAATGGAATGTCGGTCTCCATCTATGTGTGGAAGACTTGGCCTTGGGCCTAGCAGAGACCACTAGAAGAAGTCTCCCTTTTGGGGGCACATCTTAATAGCAGCAGTAGGGCTCCTGCTCCTTGTATTCTAAAGGTGAACAGGACTCTATTCCTTATTGGGAGAGCAGAGTTAGCAAAACCACCAATAGAAACATGCCCCTGCTGTTGTGTCTGAGCTTTCACCAAGTTGTCTGGGCAACCAACATTCTATGATTACCTATGTCTCCTGGATCTATGTCTGTATGCAACCTTGCATTCTCTAGGCTACATCATGGCAACAACAATTCTTTGTATGTACATTTTTACAAGTGCTGATGTCATCACTTGTACAGCTAGGAAAGAATATAAGATTGAACCTCGGCAATGTAAAAATCAGAACAACTGTCATGACACCACTCTGTGTTGGTCTCTGTACTTGTACTCTTTTTGTCATGATGCTTGTTCCCGTATATACGATTAAACCTGAAATAATTAACTGTTATGCTAATGACCGAAGGAGTTTTTACTTGATAAATTGCAAACATTTTCCATCTTCCACAAGATCCAGCTTCCACAAAATAACAATTAATGTGCCAATTAAGAAAATGAAATAAAACATGTGAAATGATGTACTTTATTTTCCTCTTGTCGAGATTGTCAGCAAAATCAACTATCATACGTTTCACCTATCACAAACACAAGTAATTTTAATTGTTAGACACAGTTATTTCAATGCTATACAACTGCTTTGTTTCAACTTTGGAAATTAACACATCGATTACGGCTTAAGCCGAAACACATTGGGTGTTTTTTATATGATCGACTTTGTTCCACAAATTATTTATTGCACAAAAAAAGATAATCAGCAACTGAGACAGCTGGGACAAGTGGGACCACTTTGATTTGAGAAGCTAGCTTCTTGTGATTAGTGATTACTTTCACTAACATGTTGCTACATGTTACATCATTTTGGCAAAAGTAACATCTGACTGGCTAACTTAATGGATTTTGCTCAACTCTTAGATCAGGGGTGTTACATTGTCATTGCAGAGGTTCTACCTCATAAGGAACTGCACCACCATGATTTCATAATAGAGGAAATATATTTAATAGAAAAACACACTGTGACCTTCAGATCCTGACATTGGACTCTCACTTTCGGGGAAGCAATTATAAAATTTCACAGAGATGATGCACATCTGAAATTCCTGCATGGGGAACATCTCAAATAATTCCTTACATATGAGGCCAAAAAGCACAATCACCTATGTTAATACTGACTTTAGGGCTAAATGTCCCCAAAGTGTCTGTATGGCAACATTTCTGCAAAGTTGTCTGTCTGGCTAAATGTCCCCAAAAGTGTCTGTAGGTCTAAATGTACTGCAGAGTTAAACTGGTTCAAAGTTGTGGGGGTTAGAATGCAAACCCCCAGATAGCTGAAGATGACTATGTTTCTGTTTCAAATGGACCTCTATTATGGCACCATATTTTGGCACTCTATTCCCTGCATAGTCCACTCCATTTGACAATGGTCTTTGTAGGAGTGGCCAAATTGGCACTCTCTCCTCTAGTTCACATCATTGTAGACAGCTGTGGGTGTCAACGTGTGAAAACTGTAATTTTCTCAGTTCTCAATGTTTGTTTTAGCTGAGAAGGAACATGTTAAAGATTAATTTATTACCTTATTCTTATTCTACCCATTATTCTGCAAATTAACTGTAGTAAATGGACTGTTTTAGATTAGGCCTTAAATTGCTTTAGACTGTTCATGGTTGCCACGTATAGAAGAAGACCTAGGTCAGCATGCCCTGTTCTTAGAAGTGATTATGGCCACAACCAAAGGTGCCAGGCCTCAAACCTATCTTATCTACGACCCTGCTCAGTTGGCTCCAAGGTGAAGTTGCCTGTGTCTCCTCTGTATTCTTCCGTTTGTGTAGGACAGGGACAGGGGGTAGCTCAGATCAGGAGGTCTGTTAACTCTGACCTAGAACTATGGTTGCCATGACAATGTAGGGTTCTATCTTGTTTTCCGATTAGTATGACGACTTGTTTTTGTATGTATCTTATAGCATTAGAGATAATATTTTTGGGGGCTGACAAGGAGGGCTATAAAGAGGTGAAAGCAATAATGTGTCTTCAGAACAATTGTTGTGACATTACTCTGTTGGTCTCTGTACTTATACTCTGTTTTGTGAAAACGATTGTTCCCGTGGATCCACGTTATTAAACTTGAAATAATCAACTGTTATACCAGACTCTGAAAAGTTTTTGTTTGTAATAAATCACGAACATTTTACATCTTCCACAAACATACAGACATGGCCGAAAGTATTAGTACCCTTGTATTTTAATTTGTATTCAATTATTATGTTGCAGTGAGACCCCAAACAGATCCTTCTCTTTTATTTACTATCACAGGTGCTGTCAATATTATAACCACTCATTCAGCCAGTTTAAATGGAGTGAAGTGCTCACTCTGCTGTTTTCACTGTGTCACTGTGTGTAACGCATTGAATAAGGAAAAGAGAAGACAAACCAGAGAGTTGTCTGAGGAGGTTAGAAAGAATAAAATGGTACTATAGCCTAGCATGGTCTACATGGAGGCTACAGTACAAGGCCATACCTAAAGAGCCTGATGTTCCTGTGAGCACTGATGCCAATATTATCAAGAAGTTTATGGGCCCATGGGACTGAAGCCAACATCCCTGGACGTGGCCCCAAGAGAACTATTGACACAAGAATGTGGTGGAGAAAAAAAAACAAGGCAAACTTCAAAACAGATCCAGAGTGACGTTCAAGGTCAAGGTGCAACAGTGTCAAATTGCACCATATGTCGCTGTCTCAATGAAAATGGGCTCCATGGTGGAACACCCAGGAAGACCAGACTTCTAAGAGAGAAACACAAAAAAGCCTGACTGGAGTTTGCCTCAATCTCCCTTATGGGAGAACATCTTTCAGACAGAAGCAACAAAAGTATTTTGTGTGTGCAGAAAGGAAAAAAGAAAAGAACATCAACCTTACCGTGAAAAACAATGATTTTTTGGGTTTGCTTTACGACCTCTGGCACTGGGTGCTTTGAATCTGTGTGGTGTTCAATGAAATCAGCAGACAATCATGGCATTAATCATCATGTCCTCTTTATACCAGCAGCTCTGCCCATCAGATCATCATGTCCTCTTTAAACCAACAGTTCTGACTGGCTGATCATCATGTCCTCTTTAAACCAGCAGATCAGACCACCACCAGATCATTATGTTCTCTTTATACCCGCAGCTCTGACCAGCAGATCATCGTGTCCTGTTTGGTCTGGTGGTGGTGGTTCAGTAGAAATGAGAGTAGTTGCTACTGTACAGAAGCTGGGCTCACTGACTCAACAACTAGTCAATTATATTGCAACGAAGAAGTAACTCAAGGAAAAACATACCATTCTGATGCATCTCCATGAGTCTGTCTGTCCGTCTGTCTGCCTGTCTGGTCTTTCTCTCTGTCACTCCTCTTTATCTCTCAGGTACTGTTTATCCAAAGTGTCTTTAAAGTAGTGATATCTGAGTTCTCTATATATCCTGATTTAAAATAGTAATATCTGAGTTCTCTATAATATGTCCTGGTTTAAAGTAGTGATATTTCAGTTCTCTATATGTCCTGGTTTAAAGTAGCGATATTTCAGTTCTCTATATGTCCTGAAGCTAAGTTCTGTTGTGGTTTAGAAATGTTAACCACTTTCAATGTGCAGCACATACAATGTTGACCTGCACACCCTGAGTATCAATTCAAGGAAATGCCATTGAAGCAAGGCCTGAGCTCTTCACTACTAATACTGAACCCTTCATAAGAATGTCAATGCTCAGAATGACACTGTGTTATTTTGTGCATTTGACAATAAAAATACTTTGACTTCAATTACTATGAGAGGGAGGGAAGGACACTGAGAGAGAAAGGGAGGGTGGAGTTTCAATAACCAAGAAAGAGCATTTCAAAAAAGTGAACTGTCAAAAAAGTTGTGATGGTTTACTTGCTCTGCTGTTGTGGACCTGATCTATCATATTCTACATGTAGTAGAATAGAAATGTCACGAAAACAGTGAAATATACTATAGTGACAGTATAGTGACTGCGAATAACTGTTAACTGAATATCCAGAATGAAGGTCCTAAATTTTGTTTCCTGTTGTCTCCTCTCAGGTAAGTCTGCTTGTCTTTACACTTTATTTAGTTTATTTGAGTTTTACATGTACCTAAAATTTTGTGGGCAGGGATGTGGATTTGGGCAGGGATAATGCAAAGCATTTTATGTACATAAAACTTTTTAATTAAAGGAAGCTGAGGTGCTTCTATTGTAACAGAATAGGGAGTGTTAAAGTAGAGTAAATTTAGTTGTGGCTGTTGTGGACCTGATCATGCATATACTTTATGTAGTAGATTAAAAATGTCACGGTAAGAGTAAAATATACTAAAGTGACAGTATCGTGACTGTGAATGAACTGTTGGTTCAGAATAAAGATCCTCCATGTTGTCTCCTGATTTCTCCTCTCAGATGAGCCTGTCTGTGTTTAGATTTTATTTTGTCTGTATGATTTTTTCAGTGGACTTATATCAGTCCAAATAAAAATAATTGATGTGTTGCTATTTGAAAGGATGTGAGCAGGGATGAAGTAAAACATCAAAGATTTTGCATTATCTCAGGATAATAACTCTGTTGTGATTATACACTGTCTATCTTGTTTCATAGTTCTGTCTGCTGTGGCTACACCTTCCAGTCAGAAGGTTGTAGGAGGACATGTCACTTTCTCCTGTTTATTCTCATGGGCTTCATCTAACAACAAGTACTTCTGCAAGGAGACGTGTTCTGGTGAAGATATTCTGGTTAAAACTAAAGGAAGTAAGAATGTAACTCAAGGTAGATACAGTATAGAAGACTATGGAAATGGACATGTCAATGTAACCATCAAGGACCTGAAGAAGTCAGACTCTGGGACATACTGGTGTGGAGTGGAGAGAGTTGGTGTGGACACATACAAAGATGTGCATCTGACAGTTACAGATGGTAAGTCAATGACAATAAACTTCAATATTTCATATATCATAATAATCCTTCATGACGTTTTTCAGGATGATACAAGTGTGACAGTCTGTACTTCTCCCATACCTTCTATTCACACAGCTCCACCCACTACTAAACCATCAACTGTCACTCCAACATCCCATGTCTTCACAACCCTCCCAAACATCCCTGGAACCTCCCCAAACGTTCCCACGATGTTTCTGACATCTGCAGCAGGTATTATATATCTCCCTTATTAGACCAAACTGATGCGGTGATATTAAATGCTTTTGATTCTGGAGGAAATCAATCATGTCAATTTATACATTGGACAAAAATGTTGCTACTTCTCTCTATTGTTCTCTATCTCAATGTCTCTGTTTCAAGTACATTGATAAGGTTTTATTGGCACAGCTTATGTTTATGCTTACATTGTCAAGGCAAGTTAAACAGTCAATAAATAATGAACAGTTTACAGTAAACTCATCTTGAATCGCTTGAATATTAAAGTGATTAAGAATGTTATAAAAACACAAAAAACAACCAGTACAGACTGTCTATACAAGCCTTGGCCAAGGTAAACCCTTTCTCTCTATCTTCCCCCTCTAGATGTTCTTCTCTCAGACTCTCTTGGAGCAGGACAGAGTGAGTGTAAAACTTCACTGATTTCAGTGTAGGGAAAATGTATTCTGGGATATATTGTTATGGCCTCCATGATATATAGTTAGTTGTGAGAGCCACAGAGGTCAACAGGAAGTGATGCTTCTTCATGAGGTTCTGTACTGATTAGCTGGTGACACAATGGAACACTATGTTACTATGGTTACTACTACTGTCTTTCTCATAATTCCTTTATTAATCACACACTGTCTGCAGACTCTACCAACAGACTGCCTACTGGTCTGATGGTGTGGACCAGTGTTGGTCTGGTAGTCATGGTGATGGTGATTGGATTGGTCCTGCTCCTGTGCTACAAAAAGAGGAGAGACATCGGGACGTCACCACCACTACTCCACTCTAACACCAACACTGCCCCTGATGGACAGGAGATGGAATGCATGAGACCAACACCACCTCCACAACCAGTTTACGATAATGTTAATACTGCCCCTAAAGGAGACAAGAGAAGAAGGACGAGACCAACACCACCTCCACTACCCTCCTCAATCGTCAACACTGCCCCTAGTGGAGAGGAGAGAGTCAGAAAGAAACTATTACCACCTTCACACGTTTACTCTAACAACAACACTGCTCCTAGTGGAGAGGAGAAAGGAAGGAGGGGACAAACACCACCTCCAGAACCAGTCTACAATAATATCAACACTGCCCCTAGTGGAGAGGTAAGGTGTGTGTGTGTGTGTGTGTGTGTGTGTGTGTGTGTGTGTGTGCGTGTGTGTGTGTGCGTGCGCGTGCGCGTGCGTGCGTGCGTGCATTTTTGTTTTTATATATTGAATTAGGGCTAGGAGTCCTCTTAAGTATAGTATGTTACTTTTCACAATGCAAATTGTTAATAATAATAATAATTGTCTTTCCTTTTTGAGGTCCACTATTATTTAATTTTTAGCACACCTAAAGTAAATACTTTAAAAGTATGAAAACAGTCAGATTTCTACGAATGGACCCATGAGCATTCCATTCAGTGTGAAAATTGCAATTCTGAAAACCATTTTGTTTATATCAGTTTCCATGGCTTAAATTACACGGCTGCCCAAACCTGTTCATGGAGATCTACTGTCCTGTTGGTTTTCACTTCAAACCCATTCATGACTAACCACTGTTAGGTTTTTCATCCAGCTAATTATTAGAATCACGTGTGTAAATTAGAGTTGGAGAGAAAACCTACAGGACAGTAGGACTCCAGGAACAGGGTTGGGCAGCCCTGGGGCTCTAAAACAAACTAGTGTAACGGAATGTCTAGAAATAAAACAGTTCTCTAAATTGTAAAAGTTGGCCAATCTCTCTTTACACATCTTTAAAACCACTGGTTCTCTGTGCAGGTTGACATGTTGTATGAGAATACCAGAAAGCTGAAATAAAAGACATACATAGTCTATGTTGTCCCTGACAACTCATCTAAAGCCTCTACAACCTACCCTGCTGGTCCAGCCTCTACAACCTACCATGTTGGTCCAGGCTCTACAATCTACACTGTCGGTCCTGCCTCTACAATCTACCCTGTCGGTCCTGCCTCTACAACCTACCCTGTCGGTCCTGCCTCTACAATCTACCCTGTCGGTCCTGCCTCTACAATCTACCCTGTCGGTCCTGCCTCTACAGCCAACCCTGTCGGTCCTGCCTCTACAACCTCTGAGTTGTAGAGGCAGTTGCTCTGAGTTGATCATTTGTTCATTGTCTGACAATGGATTACAGACAGACTGAATCTCAAATTGCACACTACATACTATGTACTACAAGTAGCCTATGTACTTCGCAGGTAATGGTGAAATACATACTGTTTAGTATGTAGTATGCTAGTATGCCAGTAGGGGCTGATTGGGAAATACTACTTCTTCATAAAATTGCGTCTCGACATTTGGTCATGCATTAACATCACGCCAGGTTCGAATATTAAGCTAGACACCATTAAGCATTTTGTTAAACTTACTAACGATTCTTATTAAGTTTACCTCCACCACAAATATCATCTATGAAGTGTATGGCTTTTGCCACTTGCAATTTTAACAGCTTAATAGCCAGTAATATGAGTATCTTACTACTTGGAATAGTCATTCGAATTGAGCAATTGCTAGCGAGACTGAAGACAAACTTTACACAGCCAAAGTTATTTTATTTCATGGTACAACAACGTTAGTTTTTCTTTCATATGTGAATGACAATGATGCAATAACTATCAATATAGGTGACGATAACTGACTTTTTTGTCAAGTGAAAAGACGAGCAATTAATGGAAAACCCTCCTATTTTAGCTCTGGTCATTTTTCTGTCATCAACTGCTGTTGTTTTCCTTGGCCAACCTTGTCGTTCCTGATTGCTAAAGACCCAAGGGATTTATCTCTATTTTATATCTGGCTGGGGCTGAAATGCTATAGTTCTAATTGAGTTTCTATTTTCTTTTAGCATCAAAATTCCTACCTTTTCCATCATGGACAGCTCACTGGTTTTCATGCTGGACTATGCCTACTGATACCAAACTCAAAAGATAGAACTGAATTTCCTATGGGCCAAATCCCAATACTTATGCCCACATAATGGTGCCAGGGATGTTATTCTTAGTGGGTAAAACGTAAGTGTTGAAATCAGCACTAAAACAGTGTTGTTGTATTTTCATACGTACCTGACGTACATTCTAGAATGAACTAAAACAGTGTTGTTGTATTTTCATATGTATCTGATGTGCATTCTAGAATGAACTAAAACAGTGTTGTTATATTTTCATACGTACCTGACGTGCATTCTAGAATGAACTAAAACAGTGTTGTTGTATTTTCATATATACCAGAGGTGCATTCTAGAATGAACTAAAACAGTGTTGTTGTATTTTCACATGTACCAGAGGTGCATTCTAGAATGAACTAAAACAGTGTTGTTGTATTTTCATATGTATCTGATGTGCATTCTAGAATAAACTAAAACAGTGTTGTTATATTTTCATACGTACCTGACGTGCATTCTAGAATGAACTAAAACAGTGTTGTTGTATTTTCATATGTACCAGAGGTGCATTCTAGAATTAACTAAAACAGTGTTGTTGTATTTTCATATGTACCAGAGGTGCATTCTAGAATGAACTAAAACAGTGTTGTTGTATTTTCATATGTACCAGAGGTGCATTCTAGAATGAACTAAAACAGTGTTGTTGTATTTTCATACATACCTGAGGTGCATTCTAGAATGAACTAAAACACTGTTGTTGTATTTTCTTATGTACCTAACATCCATTCTAGAATGAACTAAAACAGTGTTGTTGTATTTTCTTACGTAACTAACATGCATTCTAGAATGAACTAAAACAGTGTTGTTGTATTTTCATACCTACCTGATTTGATTTTTTAAAACTAAAACTATGTTCCTTTCTGTCTACGTGCACTAATACGTGTATACATTTGAACTTGTTAACATGTTTCTCCCTGTCCACGTGCACTAATAAGTGTGTTGATTAAATAAAACTAGTATATGTTTCTTCATTTCCACATGCACTAATAAGTGTGTTGCACAAGGACGCTATTCAAGATGCAAGGACATTTTCCAGACGAGCATCCCAGAGCCCCGGTGGAGACAGCGGATACTCCCACAGCCCCGGTGGAGACAGCGGATACTCCCAGAGCCCCGGTGGAGACAGTGGATACTCCCAGAGCTCCGGTGGAGACAGCGGATACTCCCAGAGCCCCGGTGGAGACAGCGGATACTCCCAGAGCCCCGGTGTGTGTTTGGCATATGGGTCTATATAAAAGAAAGGTTAGGACTAAGGTTAGGTTTAAAAAGCTAATATTAGGTTAAGAGTAGGGTTAAGAATTATGGCTATGCTAAGAAAAAGGCATTAAAGTTCATTTAATCTTCCCCTAAACAGTTTAATTTACAGAGCCCTCTGTCAGTTAAGCATTTTCAATTTGTCTCTATTTTCTCGAAAGTATGAATTTGAAATTAAATAAACAGACAGACAGAACTCACCTGAAAGGAGACAACAGGAGACAGCATGGAGGATATTCATTCTACACCAGTTATTATACCACTATACTATTACTATACTACCACCAGTTATTATACCACTACACTATTACTATACTACCACCAGTTATTATACCACTACACTATTACTATACTACCACC
>JACXGI010014331.1:0-19241 GCA_016801175.1 Esox masquinongy | reverse complement strand
GCTACTATTCCTTGTATGTACATTCTGCAAATGCTAATTCCGTCATCTGTACTGTTGGAAGAGAATATAAGCTTGAAACTTGAAATGCATAATCAGAACATCTGTCATGACGTTACTCTGCTAGTCTCTGTACTCATTCTCTGTTAATGTTGTGACGGTTGTTCCCGTGGATCCACGTAATTAAACTTGAAATAATCAACTGTTATACCAGACTCTGAGAAGTTTTTATTTTAATAAATCGTGAACATTTTCCATCTTCCACAATTACATCAACATGTGCATCAACAAAGTCACAACCTATAAACTAATAAAGACCTTCCCAAACCAGAAGCCGTGGATAAACAGAGTGGTCCGACAACTGCTAAAGGCACACGACACTGCTTACAGATGCGGCGATGTGGAGGCCTACAGCTCATCCAGGACCAACCTGAAAAGGGGCATCAAGATGGCTAAAAATGACCACAAACTGATGATTGAGGAGCACTTCAAAAACAACTCTGAACTCTGACGCATGTGGGAGGGCATCCAAGCCAATACAAACTACTGACCACACCCACAGCCAACAACGTCTCCTTCACCTACAAGTTAAGCAGGTCCTATGCCTGCTTTGACAGGGACAACAAAGTTTCCTCAGAACATGTGCTGGTCAGCTGGCGGAGGTCTTTACTGACATTTTAAACCTGTCACTGGCCCAGGCAGTTGTTCCAACATGCTTCAAGACCGCAACCACTGTGCCAGTGCTGAAGCAGTCGACTGCGTCTAGCCTGAATGACTTCCGACCTGTTGCACTCACCCCCACAATCATGAAGTGCCTTGAAAGACGAGTTCCGTCCCATCATAAGAAAATAATGATGAGTCAGCCTACAGGGAGGAGGTCAAGTGTCTGGCGGCATGGTGCGCTGACAACATCCTGGCCCTCAATGCAAAGAAGACCAAGGAGTTCATAGTGGATTAAAGGCGGTAGTCATGCCCCAGTTCTCATCAATGGCACTGAGGGGGAGCACGTGTTCAGTTTCAAATTCCTGGGTGTCCACTTCTTCCTCAACACCTCAACCCTGGTCAAAAAGGCGCGCAGCACCTGTACTTTTTGAAGAGGCTGAAGAAGGCCTGCTTGTCTTCCCAGATCCTTGTGAACTGCACAATCGAGAGCATTCTGACAAACTGTACCATAGTGTGCGGTTTGGCGGATGCTCCGTGGCCGACCAGAAGGTCCTACAACGGGTGGTGAAAACCGCCCAGCAGATCACTGGTGCCGAGCTCCCAGCCGTCGTAGACCTCCAGCGCGAGCGGTGTCTGTGCAGGGCGCGCGGCATCATCAGAGACCCTTCACATCCATGCCACAAACTGTTTGCCCTCCTACAGGTCACTTCATTCCCGCACCAGCAGGCTCAGGAACAGTTTTTTCCCATCTACTGTAACTCTGCGGAAATCTGTGACCCATCACTAACCACATCCACCCGACCACCGCTTAGTGCTGCCTTGCCAGGACCTTGCTGCACTATTCCCTTTTAGTACATTTCTACCTCAGGAACCTAATTGCTGCTATCCCTGCTTTTCATTTGCACAGACTACCTTACACCTTCAACTTGCTCAACTGCACAGTCAGAATTGCCATTTGTACTTGCATTTGCCTCATCACACAACTATTCACTCCCACTTGTACATACATATACTTAATACTTGTTAATTTTCTGCCCTCCCCAAATTTGCCTTCATTGCTCATTTAGAATTGCCATTTGCATTGTATTAGCCTTCCTTGCACATCTACAGTATACATTCCACTTGTAACATACACTACACTTAATACATGTACATTTCCTGCCCTCTTCAATTTGCACTCCTGGTTAGATGGTAATTGCATCTCACTGTACAGGTCAATAATGTCTATTTTACCTTGTAGAGATGTCGCTCATCTAATTCCAGCGCCAAGGGGGAGGTCCGCAACGAGGCATGCCTCATTATACTGCGGTATACCGTGGCACGTGGCAGTGTCATGCGGCATGGACAAAAACAAAATAAAAAATAAGAACGGCCACCAGGGGGCATCTGTGAGAACGTCGACACCCACCTGAAACTGCTGTTATTCAAGCCTGTGTCTGTATTTATATGGCCAGAATAAAACATTCAAATCAAAGGAATACTGTTTATTGTAATTCTATTCATGGATTGCTATGTTGCTGTGAATGAGTCCTTGTTGCCGTGTTTGATTAACTGATATTTCTGAGAATGTATATTTAATTATAGGTCTACACACATGAATCGCTTCCTTTTCGCTAATTGTAATTATTTAAACTGAAATACAATAATTTGACAGGAAATATAGCTGTTGATTACAACGATTAAGTAAACATTTATGTAGGCTAATTGCAGTTTTTTACCAAGCGAACATTAGGTTGCGTCATTGATGCTACTTTTCTGCAAGAACATTTCCTGAAGACTGCATCTGTTTCTATCAATAAAAACGTCTTAAAATAAAAAAATAAGAAATTCCTTTTCTCACCAGATTTCTTTGATAAAGTACAATATGCGACAGTAGACCAAAACAAAAATATAATTCAAGTGTTTAACATTGCGCATTAACATGAAGGACTTCAGTTTGTTAAATAGGCAATATATAGGCTACACGTTCAACCAATCAATGTTTCATTAATATTTTCAGGTAAATAACGATTGATTTTTTCCCCTGAATTTTCTAATAAAATGGCATTTGAACAGAACATGTAATTTGCTTATTTACTGTGCAATGGCATGAAGTTGACAAATTGCTGTTAATTACCCCACATTAAGCCAAGGAGAGAGACGGGTGAGACAAAGCGCCTGTTACAATACTTGTACTGTCACATGCCTATTAAGTTATTAAGTAGGAATACGGTGTAAAAAAACGGTAATTAGTACCTAAATAGTTTTCAGTTTGTGAGTTTAGAATTCTGACAACGGAACAGTGTAATATATGCTACACCTATTTAGGAAAAGTCATGGAAGAAGGGTGTAGCTTTCAAAATGGTATTTTCCAAATCAATTGCATTGACAAATAAAAGTTAGATGACAACAGTCAGGTAAGTAGGCCTGACAATTTTATTTTGATGAAATAATGACAAACAAGCAATATAAAAATCCAGATGTTTAATTCATATTTAAAATAATGTCTTACATTTTCTCTTTTTATAGCCTAGACAACCATCTTTTTGGACAATATTTTGATTCCAAAATCATGTTTCCAATCTGAATAAGGGATTTTGAGAACAGTGTTAGAAATGTCTCAAAAAATAGGCTACCATGCGAATTACGTCCATTTCCACAGGATGTCAGAGTGTTTAAGAGCTCTGCGGAAAGTAATAGGTTATAGATAATTTAGTGAAACTTCTTTGCATCTAAATTTCAGTATGTTTACATTTAGTTTAGAATACTTTTGCAATGTCCCGTAATGTAGCCTAATTTCGAAACATTATTATTTAATAGACAAACACGTTTCATTCGCTTATTTGTCACATCACTTCGTCTTATCAAATCAGCCAATATGGCTGTTA
Organism: Esox masquinongy; assembly: GCA_016801175.1. Taxonomy (NCBI): domain Eukaryota; kingdom Metazoa; phylum Chordata; class Actinopteri; order Esociformes; family Esocidae; genus Esox; species Esox masquinongy. Next base: position 15,714 of record JACXGI010014331.1, on the reverse strand, counting down.
AAATTCCAGAATTCCGGCCATATAGAAGAGCTACCACACATATGTTTTAAATAGCCATTAAATGGGGTTTAAATAAGGTTTTCCACTTTTAATGTGACCTATAATGTGAACAATTCAATTGAAAAACAAATTGAAATCTTCGAGGGAGAAAAATGAAAAATAAACTCACAATAACCTGGTTGCATAAGTGTGCACACCCTTAAACTAATACTTTGTTGAAGCACCTTTTGATTTTATTACAGCACTCAGTCTTTTTGGGTAGGAGTCTATTAGCATGGCACTTCTTGTCGTGGCAATATTTGCCCACTCTTCTTTGCAAAAGCGCTCCAAATCTGTCAGATTGCGAGGAAATCTCCTGTGCATAGCCCTCTTCAGGGCTGTGCACCTGTAATGTGACCTATAACGTGAACAATTCAAGTTGAAAAACAAACAATTCAAGTTGAAAATTCAATTGAAAAACAAACTAAAATCTTCGAGGGGGAAAAATGAAAAATAAAAACCTTACAATAACCTAGTTGCATAAGTGTGCACACCCTCTTATAACTGGGGATGTGGCTGTGTTCAGAATTAACCAATCACATTCAAACTCATGTTAAATAGAAGTTATTACACACCTGCCATCATTTAAAGTGACTCTGATTAATCACAAATAAAGCTCAGCTGTTCTAGTAGGATTTTCCTGACATTTTCTTAGTTGCATCTCAAAGCAAAAGCCATGGTCCATAGAGAGCTTCCAAAGCATCAGAGGGAGCTCATTGTTGAAAGATATCAGTCAGGAGAAGGGTACAAAAGAATTTCCAAAGCATTAGATTTATCATGGAACACAGTGAAGACAGTCATCAAGTGGAGAAAATATGGTACTACAGAGACATTACCAGGAACTGGACGTCCCTCCAAAATTGATGAAAAGATGAGAAGAAAACTGGTCAGGGAGGTTTCCAAGAGACCTACAGCAACATTAAAGTAACTGCAGGAATTTCTGGCAAGTACTGGCTGTGTGCTACATGTGACAACAATCTCCCGTATTCTTCATATGAATGGGCTATGGGGTAGGGTGGCAAGACAGAAGCCTTTTCTTACAAAGAAAAACATCCAAGCCTGGCTGAAGTTTGCAAAAACAAACATCAAGTCTCCCAAAAGCATGTGGGAAAATGTGTTATGGTCTGATGAAACCAAGGTTGAACTTTTTGGCCATAATTCCAAAAGGTATGTTTGGCGCAAAAACAACACTGCACATCAAGCAAAGAACACCATACCCACAGTGAAGCATGGTGGTGGCAGCATCATGCTTTGGGGCTGTTTTTCTTCAGCTGGAACCGGGGCCTTAGTCAGGGTGGAGGAAATTATGAACAGTTCCAAATACCAGGCAATTTTGGCACAAAACCTTCAAGCGTCCGTTAGAAAGCTGAAGATGAAGAGGAAGTTCACCTTTCAGCACAACAACGACCCAAAGCACACATCCAAATCCACAAAAGCATGGCTTCACCAGGAATTTGGAATGTCCCAGCCAGAGCCCAGACCTGAATCCAATTGAACATCTGTGGGGTGATCTGAAGAGGGCTGTGCACAGGAGATGTCCTCAACATCTGTCAGATTTTGAGGACATCTCCTGTGCACAAGCCCTCTTCAGATCACCCCACAGATGTTCTCAAAATCTGACAGATTTGGAGCGCTTTTGCAAAGAAGAGTGGGCAAATATTGCCACGTCAAGGTGTGCCATGCTAATAGACTCCTACCCAAAAAGACTGAGTGCTGTAATAAAATCAAAACGTGATTCAACAAAGTATTAGTTTAATGATGTGCACACTTATGCAACCAGGTTATTGTGAGTTTATTTTTTATTTTTCCCCCCTCAAAGATTTCAGTTTGTTTTTCAATTGAGTTGTTCACATTATAGGTCACATTAAAGGGGGAAAAAGTTCTGACATGATTTATCTTTGTCTCATTCTTTTACATCACAAGAACCTGGCATTTTAACAGGCGTGTGTAGACTTTTTATATCCACTGTATGAAAAATTATTTGCGATTATCCCCCACACCAGTAAATTCACTGTTTGCGGATCACATTATATTTGTGGATTGGTTCCTATTTGTAACATTTTGACTCAAGTTTTGCAATGTTTTATATTACATAAAAATCTACAATTGCACAAATTCTACAAACAACTACATCATGATCTGTAAATAGGAAACGCGGTCCACAAATGTAATTCATAATCTTCAAAAAAACACATTTAAAATTCACAAACAAATACTTTATGCTCTGTAAATATGAAACAGGATCCGTAATTGGAATTCACAATATGCAAACTATTTTCATCAGGTGAAGAGGTATTTGTGAGTAACATTTGAGTTTGTGGAACGTATTGTATTTGTGGATAGCCAACTGTGTTTGTGGATTGGTTCCTGTTTGTTTACAGAATTTTGACGAAAACATTCCGCATTAGATTTGCAAAAACGATTTGTACTTGCAATCCAATGAGGCTAATAAGATACTCTTCGCTAGCTTCCTTTACACCATCTTGGCTTGTGCTCCAGCCAATCAGGCACTTGCCTTTAATCTTACGTCAGGTCTGGGTTCGAGAGCTACGAAGTGTGATCTTTCCTGAAGTCCTGGTGAAAACAGCAACTATGGAGAAAACTGGTAAGCTGTTTATAAAAACGTTATTGGAAGAAATGGCTTGATATCTACTGTAACAAACTAGCTATTTGCATGCTTGACTCAGATAATTGTTTTGTGTCTGACTAAAACCTAGCGTTGTATCAATACGCTACTAGCTAGTTAACAGGGTATAGGCTTCATTACTAGATAGAGTAGCGACACACGTGCCACTCTCTCAGCCGGATTGATTTACCCTTGCCAAAGAAGTTTGTTAGATAGCCAGCTATCCAGCCAGCCATCCTATGTTGTGATAGTTTCACTTGTAGCCCTCGCATGGTCATTTCATTGTTTCTTTCTTTGCCTAGATGATAACGACAATTGCTCCTGATTCAGCTCTACATTGCACAACTACTTCAACCGAAGTTCAGACAACATGAATTGGGAACATCAGGAATAATTGGGGACATCAGGAATGATGTCCTGACACCTCAGCATTCTTGTTGGCCCACTAGCATGTATAATGTGTTTAGTCTTCAAGAAAATACAACAAAATGCAGGCATATTCAATGTGCATACCCATCTTAAATAAACATGCCAGCATCATTTGGACCACCACATGACCTAGATGATTTTGATTTATTTATATACCATACTGATTGTAGAGTACACGTGTGATTACGCTGTTTAAATACAACCTAATGACATTTACAGTACGCAGGGTTTACAGTATAGTAGGCAATATACATCACATACCACACAGTTAAGGGCTATTGTTAGGCACTCTGCAAAGTATAGGTATACAAAGGTATACGGTCTGATAAACCACAGCACTGCATTTTTTCCGTTCAACCTGTTGATACTGTGATAAGTTTCATATGACATCTGTTCTATACTATTGTATATATTTTCTATTAGCTCTTTACATGCTGTTTGTGCTCTCAATGTTGATAAAATTGTAAATATAGTATATGTGAAATTAAAAGCCTGAATAAATTTGTAATTGTCTAGTTTTGTTTTGCCCATGTTTGCTTAATTGATAACATAAAAAACTCAAACTAAAGTCAGAAAGGTGTTTGATATGCTGTGGTTTCAAATATAACATCATGTGACGACTGCGCCCTCTGCTGCCTCTCCTCCCCCTGCAGCAGGCAGGCTCAAGCAGTCGATGTCACCGGCCTTCTGACACCACCGCCCATCTCATCTATTCATCTTACCTGTTGTCTTGTTTAGCGCACCTGGTCCTCATTTACATTCATTCCCCCAGTATATATGTTCCCTCTGCTCCCCTAGTCTTTGTGTGTTATCGTCTCACCTTCGTGAGCATATGTCGGTGCTTCTTTCCATTAAAAGAAAGACTTTCAACTTAGGCTCCTCGTCCCATTAAAAGCCTGACACATCAGGGGTTTTTATCATATTTATTTATTTTATATTTTAGAAATGTAGCTTTTTTAATATACGTATTTCATGCTCATTCTACCCATGATGTACATTTTGATTGCATGTGGTTAATAAAACCACGCTATATAATGGTTCGAGTGAGCTAAAACTTTTGTCATCACACTAAATATGCAGATGCTGTGTATAATCAAGAAGTCTAAGGTAAGGTTAGGAAAATAATGTGTCCATTATTGTCCCTGGTCATTAATTTCCTGGCTACTTCTGAAGATATTGCGGTAGCATGCTACCTTCTACCTTTCATTTCTGTCACAGTAACATTTGGAGAAAAAAAGGACAGTAGACTAATATGTCCCAATTTGGTAGCCAATGAGTAGTGCGCACACACACGCACCCAGAGAAGTAGTACCACTGCAGGCCAGGTCTTCAGCTAACAAAGGTGAATCTGTAGACCATTTATCCAAGCCCAAGGTAGAGAAGTTAAATTTTTCAGTACATACCACATGTATGTTTTCATAAATGGCCCTGCCTTCGCCACCCTACAAATTCAGAGACAAAGTTTCATCTGTAGCACATCCACTTGCCATGCTGTTTTTTTCATGCTACTTGTTTCAACCAGGAAATATTAACAGCCCAGCCAAAACTTTGGTGTCACTTAGAAATGTCCACGTTTTCCATGAAAACATACATGAAATGCGTCTGAATAGGAAATAATGATATAATAATAATGAATAATAAATATAGTCATTGACAAGTGTGGCATGGGGGGCACTGTAGTGGAGCTTCAGTGTTGTGCCACCGTACCCCTAAGGCACCGCGCAGGAGAACAGTGGGGTTGCTAAACGCAGCCCAAACAAGGAACCCTGACAAGCCACACCTGAAGGTCATCAAGACTCGTCAGGGCAAGAACAAAAGGGCAAGAACAAAAGCGACAGGTATGTCGAAGAGAGTCTGGAAATGCTGACTGTGGTTTTTTGTTCCCTATGTTCCAGAGAGCGAAGGTGAAGCAGACTGAGTCGACTGCGCAGAATACCGCTGCCCTCGCCGAGGCCTGCGCTCCAGCTACCCTTATTGACCCCCTTGATCTTTGCATGTTTTTGTTTTCCCTTTTTCTAGTTTAAGTTGACATTTTTAATAAATGCCCAAGGGCTTCCCAGCATCTCCGCTGGGAGAGGGTTGACGATGACCTCTCCCTCGACGACGAGTCACTGCTGGACCGGAAAAAGGAGAGACAGGAACGAGGACGTCACTGGGACACCCCTTGGCGGCGAGACCCCCGCCCTGGCTACCCTGCCTCCCCAGGATGAACCCATGCCCACTGAACCAGGAAGTCAGCCCACAGCCCGGAGGCCTGGCTTGCAGGGTGCACCATCCACACCTCGACTGCAGTGTCCCCGCTCTCCCGGACGTTACGGGTTCAGGGCTGCCGGTTGCAAGCTGTGCGGGATTTGGGGAGTACCATTACCCTCATCAGGCCATCCGCTCTGCCCCCAGGATACCGCAGGGACGGAATGCTGCCCCTCACATGTGTACATGGGGATGTGCGGCAGGTTCCGGTGACCCTGGTGGTGGACCACCGGGAGAGTGGGAGGTGACCACAGGCGTCGTCGCGGGACTTCCAGTACCACTACTCCGGGGCCGCAACTGGCCTGGGTTCGAGGCCCTTCTGGGCACTGCCCCAATAATGACCCCAACCCGACAACACCAAGACCGCGGGCACGACCACTGGTTTCTAGGAGCCCTCGGCCGGTTTACCTGGCCAAAGCCGAGCATGGCAAGGCGGATCGGAAAGGTGAGTGCCCGACTACATCTAATTCCATCTGCCCTCTTTCAGCAGGTCTCCCAGCAGGGGTCGTTCCAGAGAGCAGCTAAAGGACAACCGACTTAAGCACTGCTGGGGCCAGGGGCTCGTCGTGGAGGGACGTCCCCGAGCCGAGGGCAGACTGCCGGCCTCATACTTTCTAATCCGCATTGGCCTTCTCTATTACCGGACGTTGCGGTGTGGGGAGGAGGTGGAACTGCTGGTCGTGCCCCACACCAAGACTGGGGACGTCCTCGAGTTGGCACATGCGCATCCCTTGGCTGGCCATCTTGCTTGCCAGAACACCCTGGAGAGGGTGTGGGACTGATTCCACTGGCCAGAACCCGCTTTCCAGCGGGACATTAAGAACTGTAACGTGCGGGTTTTCACTGAAACATGGCTGGAGCCCTAAATCCCAGATGCGGCCATTGTTTCGAAAGGGCTATCCATTCATCGGCAGGATCGAACCGCAGAGTCCAGTAAAAGCTGAGGGGGTGGTGTCTGCATCATGGTAAACAATCTTTGGTGTCAGGACGCAGACTGCATTTCTTCTGGACACTCTCCTGATCTGGAGCATCTTACGATTAAATGTCACCCTTACCATCCACCCCGAGAGTTTACATCAGTCATTTTAACAGCTGTGTACAACCCCCCCAAGCCAACGCTGGGGCTGAGCTCGACAAACTTTTTCGTGTTATCGATAGGCTTGAATGTTTACACCCAGAAGCTGCCTTTATTGTTGCGGGCGATTTTAATAGCGCCAATCCAAGGAAAGTCCTACTGAAGTTTAAGAAACACATCAACTTGCCGACACGTGGGAAAAACACTCGACAATGTCTACTCTCCATTTCATCATGGATATAAGGCCCTCTCCCGTCCTGCTTTTGGCAAATCAGACCATGCGTCGATACTGTTGCTCCCTGCTTACAGGCAGAGGCTAAAACAAGAGAAGCCAGTGACGAGGTCCATTCAACGATGGACGGACGAATCGGACGCCGACTTACGTGACTTTCCTCACTACCACTGGGAAATGTTCTGAGAGGCTTCTGGAGGCAATATCAACGAATACACAGAGTCCGTGACCGGTTTTATAAGCAAATGTATCGACGACGTTGTACCACGTACAACTACTCATTCCCTACTCAAAAACCGTGGGTCAACAGTGGTATTCCTGCCATGCATAAGGCACGGACTGCTGCATTCAACTCCGGCAGCAAGGACAATTATAAGAAATCCCGGTATGACCTCAGGAAGGCAATAAAAACTGCAAAAAGCCAATTCAGAGTCAAAGTAGAATCTCTCTACCAGGGCTCCAATACCAGGAACATGTGGAGTGGTCTGAGAACCATCACAGACTATAAAGGCTATTCAGGCAGTGTAGGGGAAGTACCGGCTTCTCTCCCAGAGGAACTGAACTCTTTCTATGCTCGCTTTGAGAATGTCATCCCTGGCATGGACACTCAAATGGACCAGGACGGCTGCCCTTTACAAATAACCAGGGCAGACGTTTGCAAAGCCCTAAAAAGATCTCAGGCTGTGTTCTCAAGGTCTGTGCAGACCAACTGGCTGATGTCTTTACTGATATCTTCAACCTATCGCTACGTCAGTCAGTGGTCCCCACCTGCTTCAAAATGTCCATCATTGTTCCTGTGCCAAAAAAACAAAAAGTCCTCTGCATGAATGAATACTGCCCTGTAGCACTCACACCAATCATCATGAAGTGCTTTGAGGGGCTAGTTAAAACTCACATCACAGACTCCATGCCTGTAACACTTGACCCGCTGCAGTTTGCCTATAGACATAACAGATCTACAGAGGATGCCATTGCTCCCTCTTCACCCACGACTGCCTGGCAACCCATGTCTCCAACACCATCGTTAAGTTTGCTGACGACACCGCCATCATAGGCCTGATCTTTGACAACGACGAGTCAGCCTATAGAGACAAAGTAAGGTCACTGACTTTGTGGTGTCAGGAAAACAACCTCCAGCTCAATATCAGCAAAACGAAGGAGATGATTGTTGATCACAGGAAGCAGAGGCGGGGAGACCACGCCCCCATACACATCAATGAGTCTGCAGTAGAGAGTTCACAACATCCGGTTCCTTGGTGTCAACTTCAGCGATGACTTGACCTGGTCTCATCACTCTAACATCTTGGTGAAGGAGGCCAGGAAATGGCTCTTCTTCCTACGCCGATTAAGGAGATTTGGCTTGGATTCCAGGATACTCACCAACTTCTACAGATGCACTATCGAGAGTATCCTGTCCGACTGTGTCACCGCCTGGTATGGCAGCTGCACCGCCCTCGACCGCACAGCACTTCAGATGGTGATTAAAACAGCAGAGCGCATCACAAGGTCTGACCTGTCATCCCTGCAGGATCTCTACACAGAGAGGGGTAGGAGGAGGAGCAAACGAATCATTACAGATCCCAGCCACCCATGCCATGGACTGTTTACCAAGCTGCCGTCAGGCAGAAGGTACAGGAGTATTCCGTCCTAAACTAACAGGCTACGGGACAGTTTCTTTCCTCAGGCCGTAAGGCTTCTCAATTCAGGAACCCCTCTTCCCTTCCATCCATAGTCCCATGCACACCTGTCACTTTATATCATGCTCATCTGCCAATCATATCATGCACACCTGTCACTTTTACATTGCACTATGGTTGTACAGTTGTATAGTGTTATTATTGATAGTTTGTGTTATCTTCTTATTTTTATATTATAATTACTGTTACTTTTTTAACTTTTAACTGCACTGTCGGGAGTAGGAAAACCAAGCATTTCATTGCCATAACTTGTTATTGCAAATGAGAAATAAACCTTTTGAACTTTGAACTAAATACTAATGGATTTACCTTTGAATAAGTCAAGTGTTGAGTAATTTTATTTTTTTACATTTGTAGGGCCTAATAAACGAATTAAAATACTATAGCCTGTGTTCTTAAAAATAATCGTTCTGTGTATTCTTTTTTTTAGTTTTTTTTCGTATGATAAAACCTTAAATACAAACACATTCTTGTATTTTTCAAATTAGTTTACCATTTCAAAACAAAAATTCTGTAATTCATAATTTTTTATACTTCTAGAAAGTTTGATGACGACTCAGTAGATGAACTGATGCTCTGGCTGGATGGTGATGCTGCGGAGGACAATGTCCATGCTATTAGGGACGATTCATATGCTAATGACGCCAAACGGCGTTCGGCACCTGGTGGTTATAGGGGCTAAAAATGGCCTGGCGGTTCTAGTGTTAATAAGCGGAAAATTCAGGGATCTCCTGATACCAAGACCAGGTCAGGTAGACCAAGAAAGATTTCAGCCAAAACTGCCAGAAGAATTGTTCGGGATACAAAGACACACCCACAGGTAACCTCAGGAGAAAAACAGGCTGCTCTGGAAAAAGGAGGTGTGGTTGTTTTAAGGAGCACAATACGACTATACTTGAACAAAAATGAGCTGCATGGTTGAGATGCCACAAAAAAGCCCGGTTACAATATGCCTGACAACAACTTGACACGCCTCACAGCTTCTGGCACACTGTAATTTGGAGTGACCAGACCAAAATTGAGCTTTATGTTCACAACCATAAGCGCTATGTTTGGAGAGCGGTCAACAAGGCCTATAGTGAACAGAAAACCATCCCCACTGTGAAGCATGGTAGTGGCTCACTGATGTTTTGGGGGGGGTGTGAGCTCTAAAGGCATGGGGAATCTTGTGAAAATTGATGGCAAGATGAATGCAGCATGTAAACTAGCTAGAAAGATGTGTCGGCATCGAGTAATTGTCTCTGGCCCCCTCCCAGCTAGGGGTAGTGACGAGCACTACAGCAGACTTGCCCAACTCAATCGCTGGCTGAAAACGGAGTTCTACCCGTCGCAGGAGGTAGAGTTTGTAGATAACTGGCTCTCTTTTTGGGACTCTCACAGAAATAGGGCCAGGCCTGATCTGCTGAAGAGTGACGGACTCCATCCTAGCTGGAGTGGTGCTCTTCTTTTATCTAGGAACATTGACAGGAGTCTCACTCCTATAGCCTCACCATGAGATAGGGTGCAGGACAGGCCGCAGGCTGTTAGCCAGCCTGCTAGCATAGTGGAGTCTGTCGATAGCATAGCCAGAGTGGTTAGTACAGTTTTGCCTATTGCAACTGTGACTCGTTCCAGGCTGAGAAAAGTTAAACAAGGTAGTGCTAACAATAGCAACCTTACTAAGATAAAGCCTTCCTCCACCTCGGTCACAAATAAAAATGACTGTATTACCTCGCATCTCAACATGGGACTCCAAAATGTTAGATCCCTTGCTCCAAAGGCAGTTGCACTAAATGAATTAATCTCTGATCATAAACTAGATGTTATTGGCTTGTGTGAAACATGGCTAAAGACTGATGAATTTACTGCCCTAAATGAGGCCTCTCCTCCTGGCTATACTAGTGATCATATCCCCCATGCATCCCGAAAAGGAGGGGGTGTTGCTAATATTTATGACAGTAAATATAAATTTACTCGTAAACACATCACTGGTTTTCATTCTTTTGAAGTTTTACTCATGGAAGTTAACCAGGCTGATAAATCGTTTTACATAGCTACTATTTACAGGCCCCCCAGGCCATACACAATGTTCCTCAATGAGTTTCCAGAATTCTTGTCTAACCTTGTAGTCATGGCAGATAGTATTCTAAATTTTGGCGATTTCAATATTCATATGGAAATGTCCAATGACCCTCTTCAAAAAGCCTTTGAAGCCGTAATTGACTCAATGGGTTTTATCCGACATGCCTCAGGTCCAACGCACTGCCACAATCATACCTTAGATTTAGTCCTGTCACGAAAATTAGATATTGTAGATCTAATAATTTCCCCCCAAAATCCTGGAATATCCGATCACTGTCTAATTACACTTACCGTTAAAACAAGAAACCCACTTGCTTCGCAAACAATGAGTTTAAAAAGCCGTACTATAAATTCTTGGACTACAAATAGATTTCTTGATATTATTCCAAGCTCGCTCATCAATGACAGAGTAAATAAATCCGCAAACAATCGAATCAATGATCTAAACTCAACACTGTGAAATACTTTAGATACGGTTGCACCACTAAAAACAAAAGAAATACGAAAACTGGTATGAAAGTGGCACTACAGTACACTACAATACCGAAAAGCACGCACATCTGCTCAATCAGCTTATTTCTCCAACCTGATTGAGGTGAACAAAAACAATCCAAAATTTCTCTTCGATACAGTTGCAAAGTTAACAAAAAAGCAACACTCAACAAGTGAAGTCGGTCTTCACTTTAGCTGTAATGAATACATGAACTTCTTTGTTGAAAAGATCATCACCATTAGGAAACAAATAACAGACTCCTCCTTAAATAGTTACAGTCCCCAAAATCTCAGTTGTCCTGAGAATGTCCTGAACCTCCCTGACCAGGTGTCAAAGGGACACTTGAATTCTTTGATCCCCTATCGCTCGACACATTCACAAAATTTGTAATGAGTTCTAAACCCACAAATTGTCAGCTAGACCCGATTCCAACAAAACTTAAGGAGCTATTTCTGGTGCTAGGTCAGCTAATGTTGAACATAATAAATTGCTCCCTTTTGTTCAGGATGTGTATCAAACACACTAAAAATAGTGGAAATTAAGCCTCTTCTAAAAAAAAATCTAAACTGGATCCAGACATATTTAACAATTACAGGCCAATATCGAACCTCCCATTCCTCTCAAAAATCTTTGAAAAATGTGTTTCCCAAAAACTGAATGCCTTCCTGAAGCCAAATAACATTTATGAAATGCTCCAGTCCGGTTTCAGACCCCATCATAGCACTGAGACTGCACTCGTGAAGGCAACAAATGACCTTCATCTTCGAAACATTGCAAAAATCTGAAACTTTCTATCAAAAACTGATGCAGAAAAACAAATCCATGCTTTTGTTACTTGTCAATGTCAACTTTATTTATAAAGCACATTTAAAACAACTGTCGTTGACCAAAGTGTTGTACAGGGCAAAATCAAAATATACAAAATACATGAAATTTACAGGTAAAAAATGTACGTAGCTACACATAACATGAAACAGACAAAATAGCAGCACAGACGTTTGATGCCAACTCAGCTAGGATTAAAAGCCAGAGTAAAAATGTGTCTTTAGCAATGACTTAAAAGGGTATAAAGTCTTGGCGTTTCGAATATGCAGTGGTAGGCTATTCCAGAGGATGGGACCACCCACCGCAAATGCTCAATCCCCTCGTTTTTAGCCTGGCTTTTGGGACAACTAAAAGTAACTGGTTAGCTGACCTCAGTGCTCGGGCTGGAGAATGACAATATAAAAGTTCAGACAGATATAAAGGGACCAATCCATTTAAAACCTTATAGACAAGCATTAAAATCTTAAAGTCAATCCTGAAACGAACAGGAAGCCAATGGAGGGAGGCCAAAATTGGTGTTATGTGCTCCCGTTTTCTTATACCGGTTAAAAGTCGAACAGCGGCATTTTGTACTAACTGGAGCCGATTTAGGGTTTTCTGATCTACCTCCAAGTACAAGGAATTACAGTAATCCAGCCTAGACGTATTAAATGCATGGATTACTATTACAAAATAGATAGACCATAACCTTTGCCAAAAGTCTTAGCTGAAAGAAGCTAGATTTCACTACTAGACTAATTTGCTTATCGAATTTGAAGGAGCTATCAAAGATAACACCGAGATTCTTAAACGGTCTACTATAAGAGGCTAGAAAGCCTAGGGTACCAAGAGGATCACCCAGCAAGTTACCACGTCCACACATAAGAATCTCTGTCTTACGTTTCATTTAAAGTAAGAAAGTTTAGCGCCAACCAGATTTTGATGTCCTCTTGGCAGTCTAAAACAGGCTGTACAGAGTCTTTAGATGTTGTTTTTATCGGCATATAAATTTGTACATCGGCAAAGCGATGAAAGGAGATATTGTGTTTCTTAAAAAAGACCCCAAGGGCAACATACATAGTGAAAAAAGGATGGGGCCTAAAATGGAGCCTTGGGGGACCCCACAAGGAAAAGGTGCCGTGGTCGATGAAAATTCGGCTAGGTGGACCGAAAAACTCCTCTAACCATTTCAGGACAGTTCCTTTGATGCCAATGGACTGTTCAAGGCGTTTCAAGAGAATCCTATGATCCACTGTATCAAAGGCAGCAGACAGGTCCAGAAGCACCAGAATAGTGGGGCTCCTTGAGTCAACAGTTTCAAGAAGATCGTTAAAAACTCAACACTAGAACCGCCAAATGGCTACGCCAATTGGCGTTTGAGTTTGTAATTAAAATAAAACTGCCATTTTGAAAGCTACACCCTCCTCCTTCCATGACTTTTCCTAAATAGGCGTATATTACATCGTTCCGTTGTTGTAATTCTAAACTGATGAACAGAAAACCTTTTAGAGACTATTTACCTGTTTTTTACCCTGTTTTCCGACTTAATCCGCCAACAGTCCACGCCACTTAGCGTTGGTACCCAAATGGTACCCAGGTGCTAATCACCCCTCACTGACTACATGACATCAATGGATGAATGCGCGATAGTCCCAGATGAATGAAAAACTTAATTAGGCTATTATTGAAACATAATACAAACGATATAGGCTACTTATCACATCGGTTACTGTTTTTCAATAGGATATTCAGTTTATTGTGTAGGCTAATTCATCAAATGTAAATCAAAAATGTAAATCTACATTATTTACGTAGGGAAAGAGAAACTAAATCGCACACACAGCCTATTCATATTGGACCTCGTCTTTTATAATAACTCCTCTCAGTTTCTCGATAATTTATTCATGTCACCTATAGAACAATCTTATATGCCAATAATCTAGGAGACATGGGCTATGCATTGGCGTTGAAATCAACTCGATAGCCCCACTACAACCCCCGGGAGAGACTTGCAAATATGCGCTGTTCACAGCCTATTCATTTCGGACCTCGTCCTTTTCTTTGTATTCTTTTTTGTCGTTTTTTTTTCATATGTTGAGACCTTCAATACAAACACATTCTTGTATTTTTCGAATTAATTAACCATTTACAACAAACAAATTCTGTAATTCATTATGTTTTATATTTCTATAGAACGTAGGTTGATGATGACGACCTAGTGGATGAACTGATGCTCTGGCTGGATGGTGATGCTGCGGAGGAGAATGGCCATGATAATAGGGACGATTCATATGCTAATGACACCAAACCGCATTTGGCTCTGGCGGTTATAAGGGGTAAAAAAGGTCTGGCGGTTCTAGTGTTAAGAGTGCCGTTTCAGTACTATGACGTGGTTTGAAGCCAGACTGAAACTTTTCCTGGATATCATGATTTCCTAAAAACATTGTCAGTTGGTAAGAACTACTCTCTCTAGTACTTTAGAAAGAAAAGGTAGCTTAGAGATGGGCCTAAAATTTGAAAGAACATTAGGATGCAGGTTTATTTTTTTAATAAGAGGCTGTCCTACAGCATGTTTAAAAGCAGCTGGAACACACCCAGAAATAAGGCAAGTATTAATCAGAATAAGAATACTGGGCCCAACCTTATCTAAAACATATTTTAAAAGACGAGAGGGAATGGAATCCAGGGGACAATTTCTGGGGCGCATGGTACGAACTACCTTTGTTAATAATGAAAGTGATACAGACTCAAACTGATCGAAGACAACTTCTAGATTAGAATACTGCAATGCTCTTCTTTCCAGTTACCCTGATAAATCAATAAATAAACTTCAATTAGTGCTGCACACGGCTGCTAGAATCCTAACTAGAACTAAAAAATGTGAACACATTACTCCAGTACTAGCCTCTTTACACTGGCTGCCTGTTAGGGTTAGGGCTGATTTAAAGGTTTTATTGTTAACCTATAAATCAATAAATGGACTTGCTCCTACTTACCTCGCTGGAATGATCCAACCATACACACCTACACGTAACCTTAGATCGAAAGATGCAGGCCTTTTAATTGTACCTAGAATTTCTAAACAAACAGCCGGAGGCAGGGCCTTCTCTCATAGAGCTCCACTACTGTGGAATGATTTGCCAATTAAGGTTAAAAATGCAAGCTCAGTGCAAACTTTCAGGTGTCTACTAATGACTCATCTCTACAGCATGGTCTATGATTAAGTGTAGTCTGGCCCAGGGGCATTAAGGTGACCAGAAAGGCTTGATACTGTCCACCCTTGCTGTCTTTGCAGGTGGGCTCTTATCGCCACTGGGATGCCCTCCCTCGAATGCCATTCGAGGGTGGAGTCACTGGCTTGTTGTTGTCTCTCTGTTGCACACTTTGCAATTGGGCTGTACTCTGCTGGCAATACTCGGCCCTCATTCAGGGTGGTTGCGGTTGGTGGGTGTCCGTTTGGTTGACATTTCGCAATGTGGGTGGATTGATTTCCTGCCTGTTGGGCCCTGTCCGGGGCCTCCCCCGGACGGGGCCACAGTGTCACTGGACCCCGTCTCAGCCCCAAGGTCTTACGCTGCTATATTATTGTGCTGGGGGAGTAGGGTCAGTTCTCCTTCTCCACTATAAATCCTTGTAGATCTAAGGAATGCATTTTCTAAATGTTCCCTGTCTCCTGCCCTGTTTTACACTTAGGAGGACATGAGGTCTTGGCCCACATCTCCGGACCTGGTCATGCTTCCGACCTGGACTAGGTTTAAATAGACTCTGGACTCAGCCCACATGCATTTATTAATTATTACAATTTGTACTCTTAACGCCTCAGGGTCCGAGGAGATTTCGGCCGGATTTCTCTACTTGGACATTTTGGGTCCTAGATTCATTTCTGTAACAGATATAATCTATTATGATGTATCCTGGTAATCACAACCCCCTTGGCTACAATAAAAACACATAAAAACAGACTTCTGGGTCACCATTTAGAAACCTCACCTGTTTGAAAGGCAAAAA
>JACXGI010014330.1:0-19255 GCA_016801175.1 Esox masquinongy | reverse complement strand
CTCAACACCTCATACCTCAACACACTACACCTCACACCACAACACACTACAGCTCATACCACACAGCACCTAATATGTAGCCTGCATAGACAGGGATTAAGGCTTGGTGCTCGACTGCATTCACTCTCGACACGCAGGATCAACCACGCGAACACACACAAATGGAATACAAGAGATTTCAATGGCCAGTGAAGAGCTGAGCATGTTTTTAGCCTCGACTAGAAGGCCAGCCAGAAGCCAGGGCAGACCAGTTTGCAGCCAGACCCACTAACTGGCCCAGTGTCACTTCCATAGGAGCACTAACATAACACTAAACCAACGCTATAACACGACAATAAACAAACACTAAGGGGAACACTAAACCAACTCACCACTACCAGGAAGACAACAACAATGCAGCCATTAGTTAGAAACCATTAAACCCTAATAACACAGAGCTGTGGTGATTAATCACAGTGATGGTAGTGTAGTGTGCAGCAGCCTCTCTGCATCTCCACCCCCCACCCACTGCAGCTAGCTTCACCACAACCCCTCCCCCAAACCCACATCAAATGATAGCATGGGCTGAATGGCAGGGATGGCAATTCCCAGGGTGCACCTCTGCGCTAACAGTTGTTCCTAGAGCAAGTGCAGGGTAAGAGGGACTGCAGGGGCCTTACCACTGCAATGGGTCACTCTGGCCAATCACACGCTGGCTACAAGCCCAAGTGGGCGGGCCTGGCATTTCCTGCTGGACACGGCAGAGGCACATGGATCAAACCCCCTTCCAGCCCACACCCTTTCCCCTGCCCCCACCTCCTCCTGTCCTCGTATCCTAAGGGTCTCTCCCATTGGCTGGCTGCATTGTCCCTCTGGTGGTCGCTGCTCCACCACTGGCCAAGCGTGATGCCAATCTGCAGCCCAAGCTGTCCTCCGGGGAGCTCTAACTTCAATGGCCTGTCCTCCAAGCCACCGCCATGGGACAAGGACAGAAGCTGATTAACCAAATACTTTTATCAGCACTGAAACCGCTCTGCTGCACAAAACAGCCTTAAAAACACAAACACCACCACTGGCCAGAAAATCACTAATGGGTAAAGGGGAAAAACAGCAGAGAGCTTAGATGGCACAGAGAAAAAACATAAAGCCTGACAGGGCCCACAGCCCTCCCACTCTCAGAGGGCACTGCTGCTCTAAAATCCTGCTGAGCGGTCCAACTACCCACCCCCCCCTCCTCTCACCCTCTACTCTAAAGGAGCAAGGGTTTATGGGTCTAGAGGCTGGAGAATGCCGGAGGACTGAAGGACAAGCGAGAATGGAGAGAGAGAGCGAATGAGAGGATAGGGTGGAACAGTGGAGGATGGGGGACTGTGAGTGGGACAGAGGAAGACAGAGGGTCGGGGTGAACTGGCAGAGGGTGGATAGGGACGTGGGTGGATGGCTAGCAGTAGTTGTTGGTTTTCAGGTTCCGTTTCCTCAGGCAGTTCTTGGCTGATGCCGTGGGGAAAACCTGGTTAGTTTGAGCCAAGCAGAGCTCTGTAAAGAGCAAACAGTCTCCCTGGTTTGATCACTCGATCTCTCTCGCCTGGAGCGTCACAAGCACCCACGCTAAGACTCAGCCTCAGCCCAGCTCTCCAACCACAGGAGCACGGGCAGACCCAATCACCAGATAAAGGCCCAGCTATGCTTTTACTTCTTGGAGAGTCAGGGAAGGAGCAGAAAGGCTGACTGACATCCTACATCCCAGCACAAAGCAGAGTTTCACAGCAGGACAGTTCAGGCAGAGCAGGGCAGAAGCAGAGTGAAAGCAGAGCTGGGGTGTCAGGTGTGAAAGCCCTGATGGTGCTTTGGTCACAGACAGAAGCACAGGGTGGAGTCAGGGTGGGATTGGAGCTGGCAGTGGAGGGAGAAATAGAAAAGGTCCATTTTCTTGGTTCCAATAAAGCTGTGGTTTTATCTGTATTTCTCTCTTACACACATACACGGACAGGCACGTGCACGGGTCACACTCCTGGCTGTGCTTGCTTGTCGTCAGCTGGCGTTTTCTGAGGAAAGCCCTGGATGCAGTTGCATTCTGCACCATCTGAGCCTGCTTATGCTACCTTTGTCACAGACAGCTAAGGAATCCACACACGCGCACGTGCGCGCCCACCCGCCCGCATGCACGCACGCACGCACGCACACACGCACACACACTTAGATTCAGAAACAGTGGCAAGAGCTTGTCGGCTGAAAACAAATCCACAACAAGAGAGAACAAGACGTTTCATTTATGTACACACAGACACACACAAACACACACCCAGACACAAACAGGTGTGTCGCCGTCATGTTTGTGAGCAGACAACACAGTGGAAGATTAAAGGGCCTCTCAGATCTTAAACACGTTTTTTCATCCTTCTCAGAGCAGAGGGGAAATGGTTTCAATATACAGCACCTCCAAAACCCCAGAGAGAGAGGAAGGGAAAGAACGGAGGAGGGCGGGAGAGGGGGACCGAAAAAAAGCAACGGGAACGTGTGAAGAGAAAAGCAGACATGATTAAATCACAAGGGCTGCCTCCTGCTGTCACTGAGTGTGACACAGGTTCACTACTGAACACTGGGGGGCGACCAGGTAATCATGTTCCAAACGCTACGACGCCATGAAAAAGGGGACGGGACAGAGGAAGAGATGCCCGGCCCTCCCCCCACCCCCACCAAAAAGGCAGCATTTGACTGGTGACCTAGGAGGAGGAAGGCCTCTCCGGATTACAGACCCTCTGGAGACCTTCCAGGAATAGACGTGCTGCTCAGAGTTACAGCACCACCAACAATACTGTACCAACACACTGCTCAGCCACGGAGACAGACGGAGACGCTGTAACACGCCGGAGACAGGCAAAGTAGAGACACACACATGCATATAAATGAAAGCACACGGCAAGACATGCAGATAGACACGCGCACTCAAGGAAATGCACACGCACGCACTTGCATCATTCAGAGAGGACCCGGGGCTGCTTAGGAGAGAGAGAGGCAGGATGGGGACCCTTAATTGCCTTATCCTGTAGGACAGGCTGGGGAGTGCTTTTTGACTTGAGATTCCAATTTCACGCTAAGGCATTATTTAGTTTGATACAGACTTGATTAGGCATTACAGCAGGCCCCATTCTGCTGGAGCTTTGTGGCTCTCGTATCACTGGAGGACAGATTAACTCTGCAGTCACGCTCCTTCTGAGAGCCACCGCCTCACGCTCCTCACAGCCCGCAGCCTGGCGTTGTAGGGGGAGTGCCCCTCTTGTTCCAGACGCAAACATATTCAACGTTCACCGAGGCCAGTCGGTCTTCCCAAGCCGTGACATCGACCACAGCCAGCCGGGCCACGCAATGCAAAGCCCTAACAAATGACCAAACACACCTCCTCAAGTAGGTTAGGCATAACAACCGGCGGAGGGCACCACCAGAACCCAGGCTCCGACACCTCCACCGCTACTCATTTATGTGTTTTCGCGGGAGAGGAAATGAAGGTCCCTGGGCTGCCCATCAATACGGCTGGACCAGCAGGCCGAGGCCAGCCTAGAGTCTGCCTTTTTCAAAGCAGAGATCCATGGAGCAGTAGACAGGCCCCACAGTACACAGCCCCATCCTCCCGCCTGGCCATCACCTATTCTCTTTCTGCAGACTTTCACTTGGTCTCTCGGACACTGTTTGATGATAACATGAAGCATTTATTAGGGGAAAGCAAAACACAAGAGTAAATACCGATTTTTATACATTTTTTAAGGCTTTTCTTTCGACCCGTTCCTTCCCCCACACACACACACACACACACACACACACACACACACACACACACACACACACACACACATTATTTTCATTAATTGAACCCACCTGGTGTCCCAGGTCTAAGTAAGTCCTTGATTAGAGGGTTGTAATGTAAATACAGAGTGGAACTGGCCTGGAGGTCCAGAGTGGAGATTGAGAGATCTGGATCTTCCTTCTCTCTGTCTTACACGTGGCCTCCCACCAAACAGCTTCTCACTAGAGGCCTCTAGTCACTCGTGGCCTTGGAGCTTGAATAACACTGAGCTCAAACTGGGACCAGTGAGGAGCGAGAGGCCCTCTTTCTCGTCATCTTAACACATCTTACCATACGGACACAAGCACTTCCGGTTTCATCAGTTCTCTCCAACACACAGAGAAATGTTTTTCAATCCTTGTTTTGCAGAACAGAAACCCTATATCCACATTCTGCATCCCCTAAACCTAACCCTTAACCCAAGATCATTACCTTTATACCTAAAGTTACACTAGCCCCAACTCCAAACCCTTACTATAATACTAACCTATAATGCATAAAATACTAGAGTGGACCGATGTGTTAGGTTTTTTATCTTTCTGGTCCCTGTATGTATTGTTAGATCTGGACAAGACACACATGCGTGCGCACACACACGCGCGCACACACTCCCTGTTACCCAGGACAGTGTTGAGACCTTAATTTGATTGTTTCGATTGAACTTCAATATTTCTCACATCACAGTACTGTTGGAAAATGTGTGAAAATGAGCGAGATATTGAAGGGTAGAGAGAGAGAGAGAGAGAGAGACAGATAAAACCTTTTCACCCTTTTTCTCATGGGAAAACTACCTGTACGTAGCTCAACATCCAACAATATGTATGAAATGCGCCGGGGACCAGAATGTAACGGCAAATTAAAATACCTCATGTGCACGTGTTTTAAAATTCATTTTAGTGAATTCTTTTTGATTTTTGCCCTAAAATCAAGAGCAGCTTTAATTGTTCCTCCCTCCTCACCCTCCTTTTTGCAAGGCGTATTATTCTGGCCTCGGTGGGGGTGCTCGGCTTCTGACAGACGAATTGAATGAAAAGAAATCAGAGAAACACAAGTGACTTCATAAGGGACTAGCCATTCTCAGAGGTTGCGGGGCCAGCATAAAAGAACGGCATACAATAAGGGCTAATTCTGTCTGAGCTAAGTACTCCTATGCGATACAAGTTTCTAGGTGAGTGTCTAGCCCCAACATAAAGAAAGGCTGCTTCATGGCTTAAATCAATTTGGAGACGACACTGCGAGCTGTACAGACGCACTCTACTGCAAAATACTGGAAGCAGAGTCTTTCTGGAAACACAAATCTTCTCTTCAGAAAATTCTATTATAGCTCAAAAGACTATGCACCTCTTTCACTATGCTTTTAACCATGACTTCATGCAGGTTATACAATAGCAAAGTCTCTGCCACGGTGGAGACAAGCACTGTCGTGCTGGTGGATGCAAACAGGTAGTCAGGGATTAAAAGCCCAAGCAGCAGGACAAAGATAAATATTGGACCACTGAAAAATATTGAAAAGAATAAGCTGTATGACGTACTGCTGTTAAAATAAGAGTTTTACAATATTCTCATCAAGTTTGGTGATATTTTGCTAATCGTTAATAAAATATAATAATATACTGTACATCATTAGCACATCATACTTGAAGGAAGTGGGGGTTTTGGAGACCTTCCTGAATGTACTTTATGTTCAATGATTCAAAGAGAGATTTAATAACCCAACACAGCTAATGTATACACACAGCCCAGGGCTTTCCATCCATTGGAGAAACTTCTCTCCGTTTTTAATTAAATGCTATTTAGAGGAACATTTCTAGGCACAGTGGAATCAATAGCTTGAGCAGAAGGAAGCTCTTTTTTCGTGTGTTTTGTGCACGAGTACAGTCAGTATGTCTCTCAGCACCTAACCAGGACTGTTTCAAATGCTTCCCCATACAGATCTGACAGGCCAATACTTAGGAGACCAGAACCTAAACAGAACCCAGACAAGACCCAGGAAGAACTCAGGCAGGACTAGAGTTGCACACAAATTCCAATGTCTACAAAATATTGCAAATATTGTTCTCGGTCAGTTGTAGATTAAAACACTTGATTGAAATGTTGTAGTTATAGAAATATATATATATATATATTTTAGCCACAAGCAAATGTAGTGAACCTAACAGCAAGGAGAATAATATCCCTTTCATACCAAGCCTAAGCACCACCAGTGGCACATTCTGTAATAATACACAAATAATACGCATGTTCAATTCAAGCCCATCCTGTACAGTAAGTACTAGCTAAATACCATTCTGTAGGTACTGACCAATCCAACATTTAGTTAACCAGTAGTATACCAGTCTACGCCAACGCCCATCTCTAACTGAACGTTAAAGGTTTGAGAATTGTCAAAACTTGATCAATGTTTCTCATACTTGCATAGCTGGACAGCAAGTTAACAGGTAATATGAAACGGTATGATAATGCATGCTTAAGTAAGCCCATGAATGTTAGCCATAACAAAGCTGTCATAATTAGCTGAGCTGTTCATGCTTCGGAAATCAGTCTGTACATCAAAGTGTTTCTCCGTGATGTCACTATAGCTGTAATCACACGTACACTGCAGCTCTGACAGGGGGTATGCAGATGTCGCGACAGTCAAGGCAGCTGGCTTCATGAAAACTCTTAACAATGTTTGTAATGGCAGCGTTAATATTTAACCGTTTGTGATATTGTCAAACTTCATATATTCATGGCCATACTGAACCAGATACTGTAGCTTGGTGTAAAATGGCACGAATAAGACTGGCTCATTAAACAAGTAAACATCATTTACAGAGTTGTTTTCAATTTTGGTTATTAAATAATTTCAGCCTGTGTTAGACATCTCCTTAGTACTGGTTACGTCACTGAATGTAATTGACCATAACAAACCCGCAGTCTCCCAGCCTCTGAACATTACCTTCTACAGCAGCCTCTAGATAAAACGTGCGTGACACAAACATTGGGACAAACTTTTTTCAGGAAAAAATACAGCAAACACCTCGCCATTCTTATGTGAAAGGGATATAAATGACAGGAGGCAGGTCTTGATGTGTGCCAGAAGCAGCCACAAGAGGTGGAAAAAAAACGATGAGGTTTGGCATTACAAGCAGCGGAGATGTGTTTAAAACATATCGCATGCTACTGCGTGGTCCTAACATTGCAATATATCTGTATCTTAGTCAATATTGAACAGTTTTGTGAATTAGATTAATTGTGCACCCCAAGGCAGGACCCAGGAAAAACCCAGACAGGGTCCAGGATCCAGGGCCAGGCTGGGCTCCCACTGGTCAGAGGTCAAGGTAGGCAAAAGGGGTCGGCAGGGGTCAAACCAGGACTGAAGCTCTAAGTTAATGACTTCAGCATCAGCCCCCCCACCCAGTCTCCATCCCCCTCCTCAACAACCAGCCTTTAATCATCAGAGCTGGGACTCTTCCAAGGGGGAGGCTGCCCAATAAATATATGCATCAGCCAGGTGTGGTAGAGGTGTTTAATTGCCCCCATTGCTTATGTTTAATGTACAGCCAATGTCGACACTGTGGGGTCGAGGAGCAGCTGCCTGGAGTGAGGAGAACAAACAGCCTGACGGACAACAGACAGGGCCAAGGAGACGGAGGAGAACGCTGAGGAAGACTGGGCGTGATGAAGAGAGGAGAAGACAGAAGGAGAAACAAAAGAGGAAAATGAGACCAAACAGCAGTGCTCTGGCTCCTGTAGCAATCCTCCAGAATGTTCATGTCTCTCTCTCTCTCTCTCTCTCTCTCTCTCTCTCTCTCTCTCTCTCTCTCTCTCGTCGAAGCAGAGCTGGGTCACAAGCACAAGCTTTGGCCACACTGGAGACGCCGCACTGACATTTACACATAAAAACCATTAACACACTCACTCACACGCTCGCTGGCCAACACAAAGACCTGGGCTCGATGTAGCCCATTTACAGAGCGCGGACCTTCTCAGTCATTTAGGTCGCTTAACTCTGGGTGTCTGCCACAGATCAGCCTGGTTCAACATCAAACAACAGGTGGGCCATTCAACGGGCCCTCAGGTTAACATGGACTGAAATAGAAGCGCCCAACATGAAACAAAAAAATATAATCATATTTATTCCCACATTTGGCATATAAGGGAGAGAGAGACAATTGCCAGTCAGACGCCATGGTCCTGTACAGAAATGGATCGCGAACCTCTCCTCAAGGGACCCCAGCCATTACAAGCATATGAACTATCCCAGAGCTTGCCCACTGGATTCAACTTGTCGGCAAATCTTCAAACCCAGGAATAAGGGAATCAGGTGAGCTACTTCAGGGCTACAATGACATGGCGAAACATCTGGGGGTCCCCAAATAGACGTGACAGAAACACTGCTATAAAACGCCATTTGCACAGGAAGGAGCATATCTGAACACAACTCTCTGAGCACGCTGTTCACATGCATTTAAATCCGCCCAATGCCGCAGCACAATCAAAGTTTGAGAGCGGACGACTCGGCGAGGGCAAACCCCCCAGGGAGACAACGTCGTTGGGGGGGGGAGACCAAGCATACACACCGAATTAACAGCAGAAGTCACCCCGGCATCGCTGGCACTTCAGAAAGGAAGAGCAGGGTGGAGAGGGTCCTGAGTGGGCGGTGGTTCCGGCCCAGTAAGTCCAGAGTGCTGATAAACCCTGGTGCTAAGCCGGTACAATGGCACAGCCTACGACTGAGCGCTTCCATTAAGACAGATCCTTCCATACACACTGGCAGGCAGGCTGCTGATAAGGAGTTGTCATTGGCAGACACACTGGCCACAAGGGAGCTCACCCGGGCTGGGCACACACACACACACACACACACACACACACACACAGGCACACATCTCCATGGCAGTAGGGATCGCTGTAGAGCAAGACTACATTACAGGAAGGAAGGAAGAAGAATCAGACATATTCTCTTGTTTACAATGGACTGATTCTCAAGCAACGTTTACTCTAAACATCTGATCACTTTAAGCTGTTGATTCCATTTCCTATGTTGAGGGCTACGGTGTACTTCACCATAAAGAAATAACCCTGCTTCCCAATCTTGAAACTAATGCAAAATACTTGTTATGTTGTGGAAACCAGTATGCTCTATATAAAAATAGATTGCCGCTGTGGCTGAACAATGGGCAATTACTTTTTTGTAATGACATAGAAAAATACCAAGCCAAAACTTGCTTACCCTGCTGTGTAGTCACTGAACATTTTACAACAGCTTAGAAAAATCTGTGTTGTTCTTCAGCTACCAGTAGTACAGGGATATAGTGAAGTATTCAAAAACATATGCAACATTTCCTGGCAAAATATAGCAAACACAAAGGCACCGAAATGGATCACTGTCTATAATGTCAACGTCAGACACACACACACACACACACACACACACACACACACACACAAGAATAAAGATGGGAGCAAGCTGGGCACTGTTCACTCTATCGGCGCTGTGGTAAATTACTTCAAGGTTTTATAACAGCCTGTTGACCAGTGAAATCTTGGCTCTGCTGCCAAAAGCCTAGGTGACAATAAAAAAGCCATTTACTGGTAAAAACAGATGGACTTAGGAAAGCCGTGTGTGGAGGAACGACAGACACATACTGCCGAAAACGCATACAGACTTTAAGGGAAAACTAAATGACATCCATCCAAAATACCAGGCTAAGTCACGCTTAAGTGGACATTAAGTTACCTGTGTCACAGTATGGACTTTAAAGTTACACTTTACTTACTGATATGGAATTGCATTAGAATTTAGTTGACATATTTGTTATAATAAAAGCTTAATAACAGTAGTCCCTATGCACTGTGCATAATTGCTAAGCAATTCAAATGCAATTTACAAACAACACAGTGTTGTTTCTTAGGTAATTACAAAATAAAATACATAAAAAACAAATAATACAACCGCACAAACATCAACATAAATTGCTTAATAATTAATAATATCGATACAAAATTCAGGTAGTAAAAAAGGACAGTAAGCCAGATGGAGCTATCAACTGATTCAGATGTTTCCATATTGCTCTGGGTCTTAGAAACACTCACAATTCAAAGGAGAAACTAGTGTAAATAGAGCAGTACTGGAGGAATCTGGTGTGGAATGAGGGGGCAACACAGCGGGTAGTTGGAGTGGAAATGATGCCATTATAGCCTTAGATCCCCTCTCTCTCAGCCAGCACTAGACAAGCTTGTTCCAACGTCTCTCTCTCCCCGTCCCAGGTTAAAGGTCCCATTTGATTTGATTGACTGTAAACAACGCGGTGGAGAAGAAATAAGTGCTATCCCGCTCCCTGCCTGTCATGTGGACTCATTCACGCTTAATGTCCTGCAAATGAAGAGGATTTATTAATGTGTAATTAAGTAATAATCATCACTACATAATGCATGAACTCCTCTTGGGGACGGGGATATATGAAACAGAAAGGCCACGGCCAGGCACTTTACGCAAAGACGCACATTAAAAAGGGACTCATCGAGAGAAATAATATTTTGATGTGAACCGCTCCCTACCCTCTCCTCTGCCCCCACCTTATTAGTAAAACAGCCAATCACAGCCATTAAAGCAACCTCAATTAGCCACCTACAATTAAGATTAAAAAATCCTAACACTGTAAACAGCACATGATAATAAGGATCTGTGTTTTCCTCAAATCCTTTGTCGTCAAAGCTGGCTGACCGTGTTTATGTGTGTGTGTGTGTGTGTGTGTATGTGTGTGTGTGTGTGTGTGTGTGTAGCAAAACGAGGAATTAATATGATTCCGCTTTGGCACTGACAGGCACTCTTTGGAGTTGAGTGAGCAGGTGAGAGACAACGGGACATAAAAACATCAATAATCCCTGGTGCATGCCTTGTATCACTCTGATGCTCACTCATAATTTGAGAATATGCCAGTCAGTGGGCAAGGTGTTGCGGGGAGATAGCAACAAAACACATTTTAGTTACACATACATTTGGCCTCTGGCTGCTGTGCATCACTGACTAAGCATAAGCTTTGTTTATTCAAAGCCACCAGCTAGAGCTTCAGAACATACTCAGGATACAAAACAGTACAAAAACGAGCCTTCTTCACCCAGGGAAATGGCATGTGCTACAGTTTCTGCCATCAATGTGAGGTAATGTTGAAATAATCAAGTGATGTCTTTCACACATTCGGCCTAAATGTAATCTGTTTTCCTAGGGAGCCCCAAAGCATCGCGAGAGGTTGTGACAGCAAGCTTGGGGACAGTTTTTGAAAAACTAGGATTAAATCTAGTGTAAGATAATTCAACACTATTATTTGAACCGTAGTCCCCATTCGAGTCATGTTTCATCTGATCTGTTCATTGTATTTCTATGCATTTAATCTGATAGGAAAAATCCAGGTAGATAATGTGACAAAGTCCCTGGTGACTTAGACCAACCACTGTGGTCCCAAACACAGCTTCAACTTACCATGACCTGCCTTTTACAGAGAGAACAACTCAATAAAAACAACATAAAAGAAACATAACAAGAATTGTAACAATCAAATCAAAAAAAAATTCAACCACTGCATGTTGCCATCAATTACATAGAACAAAAATAATATTATTGGGGGAGGGTAATCATTCTGTAACACATGGGCCACCCAGTTGCCCATCTGGTTTCCAGAGAGACAAAACAAGCCAAATGCCCCTCGCCCGTCTGTAATGCCCCTCTCCCTCAGTGGAGGGATGCCATCCTACTGAATGTCCCTAGAAAATGACTGGTCAGCAACAAAATGCCATGGTCTGTCTGATAAAACACAGCCCAACGTACCCATTAATCATGGCAAAGAAAATAACAATGATCAAGATATGGGAATGCATTAGCTACAGTATGAAAGAGGGGATGGGATGTTTCATGTTACGGGTTGACCCTACATAAACACCGCCATAGATATTTCAGCAATTTATTATTTCTTTTTATTAATGACCAAAGAAGTATCTTAGAAATGTTTGTGTCCAGTTGCGGAGTATGTTTGAATTTGAATTTAGAAAAGCATACATTATTAAAACAAATAAATGATTTGCTGAATAAAGTAATCCAAAACTGTAAGCAGCCATCTTGTCTAAATTTTTCTCTGACTGACTGAGACAGGTGAGTGTAATCTTGATACGCAGCTCTTTCGGGTGGACACCACCAAATAGACTAGATGGCAGTATACACATTGTAAAAGTACTTCATGAACCAAAACTTTTGCTTTAACAGAGTGATTTTGTAAAAATAAATGAACACCCTGCCACTGAACAAAGACATTTTGATGATACATTATTTGGCCAAATGGAGAACAAATATAGTATACCAAGTACAGGTATGTTGAAAAATGTGTGAAATGTAGTCATGTATGGTTTTGATCTGTAACAGGTAATGGAGCGCCACATTATTTGTTTTCATACTGTATACATGCTTGGGCTTCAAGACATATATGCACACCATATTCAGATGGAAAGTTGCTCATGACAAACATGTTGCAGTCTCGTCAGGTCAGAATGGTGGTCATAATTTACAATCAAGTAATTAACTGACCAGGGAACACCTGAGAGACTATTTTAATACTACAGAGTAGGCCAAGGCGATATTGCATTCTCGTTTTTTCTTTATGTTGCTTAGCCTTTAGTTTGACAAAATCTATATAATAAAAACATCAGTGAAGCTATTTCATTTTTGAATTTGACAGTACCCGCCAAAGATAGCCATGAAATCTAATTGGTCATGCTTCTACGTGTGTTAGTCCTCCATCTCTCCATTAAAAAGCACTTACCTTTTACGGAGCGCGGTTTGGCCTGTTTTCGTCTAGACATCTCTGGTTTGTGATAGTAATTTCTATTCGTATCGATCGCTAATGCTTTGCGAATACAGTCATACAGATCAATACTTCAGTTGGCGTTTTTTATCACTTCTTTGCCTGTTGCAATGCGGCAACTTCTGTCTCTGGTAGTAGCCTATAGTCCAGTTAAAGAGGTGGGTACAATTAGGAACTGTAGAGATCCGCACCGTCCGGTTACTCCAGCAATTTAACTTCTTCAGCTGGACTCAACCTGTAGATTAAACGAAATAACTTGTCGTTCTCTTGCTGTCCGTAGCGACGGTATCTTTTGTTCCTTTACATCGATAAACACGTTGGCGATAGCTCGACTTTATCGGCAGTCTGAGTTTCAAGTAGCAGCCAAAGCCAAAATGACAGCCATGCGGTAACACCTGATCGGTCGTTAGAAAGGTGCCAATACGTCCAAATATTGTGATTATCTTGAATATACAATAAAACAATTCTGTTAAAACAAACTTAACGTTTTTTGTTATTTTCCTCCTGTTCGTCTTGATGTTTTGTTGGTGCAGTTCTCGGAACTACGTCTCTTTCTTCCTGATCTTGCAAACACCGAACCTCCCTCCGTCCGTTATTTTTCAGAAGGTGGCACGGGCAATGCAACCGTAGCCAGCATTTTCACCCCTAGGGATTTGTTTATATATCTCCCTTTTTAATTCCTTACACCAGTCAAATGTTTGCGATCGCTAGCCTCTCTCTCCCTTTTTCTTTGTCCTGACTCTGGTCTTCCCTCCGCCTCCCGATCCGACTGCTGGCGGGGCTGCAGCGCAGACACACATAATAAAGCCAGGCTTGGCTGGAAATGTAGCCGTGTCCCAGCAGGAGGATGTGAGAGTAGGGTCCCGGCGGGGGAGCGCTCTGATCCCGCAGGGAGCTCTGCACAGCCTGGGTTGAGCAGACAGAGAGAGCCAACAGCACCAAACCATGGTCAGCCATGGAAACTACAGCTTGACTTGGATCACGGATCGGGGCCAAAACATGGAGCTCCGAGCAACTCCGCAACGCGCATGAAAAATACGGACTGGATTCAGTTGTATAGTCTTTTCGATCCTCATTTTTTAACTCCTCCACCACTTTCTCACCAGGGGTGACGATTGTCAGTGATGTTGAAATGTTTTTGCTGACAGTGTGGTCGTGAAACGCAACCTGTTTTACCACTGCCTATTATTTATATAAATACTTCATAGCTACTTTCTTTTACAAGATTGGGCAATCATTTGTCCATAATAACGGTGCACAATGGAATTAAATGAAGCCAATTACAAGCATGTTTAATTTAATTTACCAGAATTATAATACATTTGAGTGAAAAAAATCGTGTACCATTTTTCTTGTTTTGGCCCCTCACAGTAGCCACAATTGTAAATGGGCAGTTACAGTAAAATATGTTTTCAAAACCAAAGGGACTCCAAGCCACAGAACTTCATACCATAATTCGATTTGAGTAGCCTATAGCCTACACGTAAACGCAATTCAAAGGCTTCCTAGTTTAGCAGCCTAGAATTCGTGTCCCCTACAGAAAAAGACATGAGGTTGAAATATTTTAAATCACGTGGTGCTTTGTTCTTTTCTCTCCTGCCCAGTGTACTCTTTGACCGAACTAGAGCTGCACGGGCGTTGTCATGGATAACTTGGTGGGCTCCCTGTCTTGATCAGCGGGGTGTCCCGCAGATTGAGCCCCAACCCCCGTCGTGAGACGGAGCAGCCTTTAAATTTGACCCCCCGTGGAGGTGGGGGCCCCTCTTGTCTCGCCTGAACTCCCCCTGAAATGAGCGCGCGCCTGGAGACCGCTTTTTAAAGCGCTTGTGGCGTCCCAGAGAGAGGACGCTGGCACGCAGGGGTGAAAGCTCACTGCAGTGGTCCCTTATTCTCTGATAGATACAAAGGAGGAAAATAGCCCACATTACAAGATCCTTAAGGGTCAAGGACAGCCGAGACATGAATGGTTTCTAAAAGTCGTATTGTTGAATCACATAACAAGCGATTACACCCTCTGTCATCTTCGTTCGGATTTGAGCATCGACCAGCTTTGAATAAAGCAAATAGACATGTGGTTGAAATGAATTAAGACAATCGATAGAAGCAGTAACAAGGCAGGGACATCTGAATATCCTGCTTGCAATTTTGATTAGGCTACCCAAAAGTGAGCCTGAAGAAACATTAGGTAAATATAAAAGTGCTGTGGACGTTGGTTATTAGGGGAGGATAAATGTAATATCCTATCGTTTTATAATAATGTTTTTCCGTTTTTACAGGATATAGTTAGGAAACCAGTTCAGCCTATTGATTTAGAGATTTTGATTTGACTGTATAATCGCGGCCTACATTGCTTAATGCCCGCATATGAGATGTGATTCCAATGTGCATTTTATGAAATCCAATTTACAAAACAGACGCATGTAGGCATAGCTGCATCGATTTACAATATGTGAGATGGAATTTTATTTAATTACATTTAATTTAAAAAAACAGAGATCAGTGTTTGTTGCTTGTTTTAAAATGACGTTTGATTATTGGTAGGTTAATAACGACACATAAAGCCACCTAGGATGAGAAGCAGAAACACCAGTCATACAAGTCATTGGAAACAACGGCATCCTATTTGACTGCCTCTCTCCATCTTAAATAAACGTAAGCCGTCATAGTCTTGGTGTAGTAGGAGTAGCCGCCTAGTGGTGCCTCAGAAAGCCGTGTTAAACACTCCCTCATTGTACTGTCACAAGCCTGGAGAGTTCATGTTATATTTATGTTGCCTACAGCGCATTCTCTCTGTTCTGCTCTGCTCTGTTCAGTTGAACTCTTGCCAGCTCCGCTAGGTCCCCCCTCCGCAGACAACGTTACATCTCATTGGTTTTGCCCTAGATAAGCTATTTTTATGGGAAATAATTAGACATAACTGATTTAAATACTGCAAAGCCGCGTTCTTTTGTCTCTTTAGCGAGGTGTGTGTGTGGATGGTGAGCACAACGCTGTGAGCAGAGGAAACATTTTGCCTCTACTATCCTTTTAATGAGTATGCTTGGGAAAATAAACATTTGTTTACCAATACGTATCTGTATGTTTTTTTCATTCAGGATTCATCCCTCCACTCTGGCTATTAAGATCTAGCCAAATGTGCGTGGAGGCCTTCCTGTTCTACTGTTATTCAGGTTCTCTAACACTGAGTTTGGGAGGTTTGCAGTACAGTGATTTCA
Source organism: Esox masquinongy (assembly GCA_016801175.1). Classification (NCBI taxonomy): domain Eukaryota; kingdom Metazoa; phylum Chordata; class Actinopteri; order Esociformes; family Esocidae; genus Esox; species Esox masquinongy. Next base: position 3,383 of record JACXGI010014330.1, on the reverse strand, counting down.
GCTGCTCTACATGAGCAGGCCACCACGGACCAGAGAACAATAATGATAATGATGATGAGGGGAGATTATAGGAGCTGGGGGGGGGGGGTCTGGTGGCTGGGATACACATGTATATCCACCCCCTCCTCCCACCCCCAACCAGAATATAATTCACAAAATTCTTGACTACAGTGTTAAAAACATTCAATGGGATTTCTGCTTCGCAAGTCGTGTTGTTGGCATATGTTTACCTTGCGCAGCGGCGACACATCCAGTAGAAAGGAGAAGAGGAGGCAGTGGCAAAGATGACAGCACTCCAGTGAAAATGCTTTTCTGATGAGCTACAACAATGCACTTACTCCCACGACACCAGCTCTCTGTAGGGAATCTCCTCCTAATTTCCACCATCCATAATAAAAAAGAGCTACATTAAACAGTGCCATTAGTGCCAGCAATTTGTTTTATTTTCAACAGAAAGAGAAATGTTATCTGTGGCGGACAAACTTAACCCAATTAAAGCCCATTGTGCACAGGGGCCTTGCAGGATTCACCAATGATGCTGAGGAACGAGCAGCACAGTGGAGCCAAACAACTTTGGGGAGGAAAAATGGATGCCAAATAGGAAGACAGGGGAAAAGAGGAAATGGGTCTTGAGGAATGGATGAAAATACAAAGTAGACAGCCTGTCTATACTGTCTGTGTGCATGTGGTGTTTTGTTTTTAGCCAGTACCCAAAATGAAAAAGGTTATTTACGGCTTAGGTCTTAACACATATTCAACGGTGATAACTGTTTGAATTACGATAGTTTTAGGTTTAGGGGTTAGGTTTGAAGTTTGAGGTTAGGGAATGTATGCAATCATTTATTCTGGTTCCCAAAAATTATCGAAAAATGAACATGTGAATGTGTGAGTAACAAAAATAGCTTGTGACTTCTAATAAATGCACTATATAACCCCATTACATACCCTCAACTAGCCCATACCTACAGTTAGGTCCAAAAAATATTTGGACACTGACACAATTTTCATAATTTTGGCTCTTTACGCCACCACAGTGGATTTGAAATAAAACAACCGAGATGCAATTGAAGCGCAGACTTTCAGTTTTAATTTAAGGGATTGAACAAAAATATCATATGAAATGTTTAGGAATTACAACCATTTTCATTCACAGTCCCCTTTTTTCAGGGGCTCAAATTGGACAAATCAACATAATCATAAATAAAATGTTAATTTTTAATACTTTGTCGAGATTCCTTTGCAGGCAATGACTGCTTGAATTCTGGAACGCATGGATATCACCAATCGCTGGGTTACCTCCTTTGTGAGGCTTTGCCAGGCCTTTACTGCAGCTGTCTTCAGTTGTTGTTTGTTCGTGGGCCTTTCTGCCTTAAGTCTTGTCTTTAGCAAGTGAAATGCATGCTCGATCAGGTTGAGATTGGCTCAGGTGATTGACTCAGCCATTGCAGAATATTCAACTTCTTTCCTTAAAAAACTCCTGGGTTGCTTTCGCAGTATGTTTTGGGTCATTGTCCATCTGTAAAGAGAAGCACCATCCAATCAACTTCGTTGGCTTTGGCTGAATCTGAGCAGACAATATATCCCTATACAATTCAAAATTCATCCGGCTGCTTCTGTCTTCTGTCACATCATCAATAAACACTAGAGACCCAGTGCCATTGGAAGCCATGCATGACCATGTCATCACACTGCCTCCACCATGTTTTACGGATGATGTGGTATGCTTCGGATCATGGGCCATTCCATGCCTTTTCCATACTTTTTTCTTCCCATCATTCTGGTACAGGTTGATCTTAGATTCATCTGTCCAAAAAATGCTGTTCCAGAACTGAGATGGATTTTTTTAGATGTTTTTTGGCAAAGCCTAATCTGGCCTTTCTATTCTTGAGGCTTATGAATGGATTGCACCTTGTGGTGAACCCTCTGTATTTGCTCTTGTGAAGTCTTCTCTTTATGGTAGACTTGGATAATAATATGCCTACCTCCTAGAGAGTGTTCTTCACTTGGCTGGATGTTGTGAAGGGGTTTTTCTTTACCATGGAAAGGATCCTGCGATCATCCACCACTGTTGTCTTCCGTGGATGTCCAGGATTTTTTTGTTGCAGAGCTCAACAGTGCCACACCTGGAATACACTACCTTTCAAAAGTTTGGGGTCACATAGAAATGTCCTTGTTTTTGAAAAGAAAAGCACAGTTTTTGTCCATTAAAATAACATTGAATTGATCCGAAATACAGTATAGACTATGTTTATGTTGCAAATGACTATTGTAGCTGGAAACAAGTGATTTTCAGTGGAATATCTACACAGGCGTACAGAGGCCCATTATCAGCAACCATCAGTCCTGTGTTCCAATGGCACATTGTGTTGCTAATCCAAGTATATCATTTTATAAGGCTAATTAATCATTAGAAAACCCTTCTGTGATTATTTTAGCACAACTGAAAACTGTTGTGCTGATTTAGGAAGCAATAAAATTGTCCTTCTTTAGACTAGTTGATTATCTGGAGCATTAGCGTTTGTGGGTTCGATTACAAGCTCAAAATGAAATGAAGGCTATTCATGGGAGAAATTGCCAAGAAACTGAAGATCTCGTAAAATGTTGTGTACTACTCCCTTCACAGAACAGCGCACACTGGCTCTAACCAGAATTGAAAGAGGAGTGGGAGGCCCCAGTGCACAACTGAGCAAGAAGACAAATACATTAGAGTGTCTAGTTTGAGAAACAGACGCCTCAAAGGTCCTCAATTGGCAGCTTCATTAAATAGTACCCGCAGAACACCAGTCTCAACATCAACAGTTAAGAGGTGACTCCGGGATGCTAGTCTAGAAATGTAAAGAAAAAGCCATATCTCAGACTGGCCAATAAATTAAAAAGATTAAGATGGGCAAAAGAACCCAGAAACTAAACAGAGAAAGAACTCTGCCTAGAAGGGTAGCATCCCGGATTCGTGTCTTCACTGTTGACGTTGAGACTGGTGTTTTGCTATTTAATAAAGCGGCAAGTTGAGGACCTGTGAAGCATCTATTTCTCAAACTGGATACTCTAATGTAATTGTCCTCTTGCACAGTTGTGCACCAGGACCTCCCATTCTGGTGGCCAGTGTGCGCTGTTCTGTGAAGGGAGTACTACACATCATTGTACGAGATCTTCAGTTTCTTGGCAATTTCTCTCAAGGAATAGTCTTCATTTCTTAGAAAAAGAATAGACTGAGAATACACAAATAGTCAAAGTTTTCAACAGCAACATTATAAGTGATTGCTAATGCTCAATGCAAACAGTTGAGCTGATCCAAGGTTACACCCACAACTACATATCCCCTACTATGTACCCACCACTACATACCCCTTACTATCTACCCACCACTACATATCCCCTACTAT
>JACXGI010014329.1:0-19245 GCA_016801175.1 Esox masquinongy | reverse complement strand
TTGAGTGCTGTACATGCTCATACTTTTCATGTTCATACTTTTCAGTTGGCCAACATTTCTAAAAATCCTTTTTTTGTATTGGTCTTAAGTAATATTCTAATTTTCTGAGATACTGAATTTGGGGTTTTCATTAGTTGTCAGTTATAATCATCAAAATTAAAAGAAATAAACACTTGAAATATATCAGTCTGTGTGGAATCAATGTATACATTATACAAGTTTCACTTTTTGAATGGAATTACTGAAATAAATCAACTTTTTGATGATATTCTAATTTTATGACCAGCACCTGTACTCTCTCCATCCATGTGCTTCTGTACCTTGGTGCTTTAACGGAGGGTTGGGGCACAAAGGTGTTTCAGACAGGACATCCCTGAGAAAGTTGGACTGAGAAGCCAGGAAGAGGCGGATGATACCCAAGGCGCCCGGAGTAAACGTGTTCATCCTGTAGTCCTTACAGCTGCCCAGCACCTCTCCTTTAAGACTTTAGCACATAAACACACATGCACAAATATATTGATACTGATGCCAGAGGAAGTTCCAATAAAAAGGCCTCTACATGGTGCAAGGCTGACCATATTTTATTATTCTACAGAAGTATTATTTGCATAGACGCTTTAAGCTGTGTACTTGAAACCCACCTGATCAGAAGCAGCTTCTGTTTCTCAAACGCCTCAGGAGGAATCAGAGACTCAGGAGGAAGAGGGGCCACATCAACATTCTAAGGAACACACACGCAAGACAATGGTGGGCACGCATAGACACCCCCAAAACCGCTCGGAGCGACCACTCATTAAAAACACTGATCAAAGGGAAACCCACCATTGTCGCCTTATTCTTCATCTCCAACTGCAGCGAGACATTCGCTGTATCCTGGTCTAAGGAGTCAAACTGGGGAAACAAAACAAACACTCAAATCAGGAGACAACAGTGCCGGGTCAGAACTAAAGCCTGCTAAACACCCTCCACCGTCCCAGCCCCCAGGCTCTACTCTCTTACCCGACCATCATCATTCGCATTGTTTGTTGCGGACCCATCCGTTCCGTCCTCTCCTGGTGTCGCTGCTCGTTTATCTTTCCTGAAAAGTATATGTACAATTACAGTAGGCTTCCGCAACTTCACTGCCTGGACCTCGAATTATTGTTGGATCAATGGGAAAAGTGAGGAAGCAACAAAAAGAGTGACGGCTTGAGCGGTGCCGTGTGTTCACAGGGAGCGACGCAGGGAACGTACTTCTTGTTTCTGTCGTTGATGTAGTCCAGAGTTTGGTACACCAGGTTGTACAGATGTTCCACCTGAACCAAACAATCATTATGAGGGATCCCATTGTGACTTATGGACAACAGATCTTAACCGTAGTCTGGTTCGAATACTATGATACCAACCTAAAACATTCCTTTCTATCAAGCAACTTCTCACCTTTTTGCTGTAAATGCACGCTGAGCCTTGAATGAGCAGTGCCGCCTCTGCAAAGTTCAGTGTAGTTTTGCCTCCGTCGAAGGAGATGCACATCTCATCCAGCTGCCAAACCCAAGTAAATACAGTATGACAAAAGGTAAAAATAATCACTAATACAATAACACAAATACCTTCATATGTGCATTCAAAACAGAAAGGTGGTAATGTGAATGATTTTTTTAAAAGGTGGCAAAGATGTCAACAGAAAATTTGAGCTAACCTGTTCTTGCCGATATTCTTTGTATAAATTGTTTTCAATTGAAAACATTTCATAGATAATCTCGGAAAGCTATCAATTCCTGTTTGGTACCGCTGAAGGAGGTTGTCACTTACGTAGCTGCCACACATCTACCCTGCATCTTTGCCGGAAATACACATTTCAATGCAGTCGCATGTAGAGTATAGGCACAATCCAAACATGCGTTCTGAGGATTTTTGCTTCACTGTTTTCTGCTCCCGTAAAGGCCTCGGTCGTCCAGTCGCATGTAGAGTATAGGCACAATCCAAACATGCGTTCTGAGGATTTTTGCTTCACTGTTTTCTGCTCCCGTAAAGGCCTCGGTCGTCTGCATGTTAACATTAGAAGCTTGTTGCCTAACATATACCAACGGAAAGTGTGGGTTCACAGTTCCAATCAAGATATGTCATTATGTACACGTGGTAAAAGAAAAATTAAATGGTGTCTTGAATGCTGATGTTAATACTTCTGGTTATTGTGTTTTCAGACAGGACAGGTCCTCTAAAGGTGGGGGAGTGGCAATCTTTACCAATGAACACCCTCAGTATTCAGTTGTCTCCAAGTCCATCCCCAATGAATTTTATTTCATAGTCTTAAAAATCAAGCTCTCAAATAACTTCTTGCCTACTATGCGTGTTATGGTCCTCCATTACACAGAATCCAACAAGGTATGACCACAAACACACCGACAATGCTACTATCCCTGAAATAATCCTGACAAATAACCCAGATAGCTGTAAGACTGGTGTTTTCTGGAATTACCTCAATGATCACTGTTTTATTGCTTGTTGTGAGCGTAATGGCTGGTCAATAAAACAAACCGTTCTGATCTGTAATAGACGCTTGATGAAAACGTCAATGAGTAAGCATAATATCCATTCATCAATCCATGCTACCAACTCAATCCTACCTCCTCCAGGTAATCTGCCAACTCCGAGGCCACGTCAATGTCCCAATTTTTTGTCAGCTCCCGGATAGGCCGCAACAAATGGGCGAATCGAGTCTCTGCAGTGTCCATTGTTCCCCTTAAAAACAAAATGATGAGATTTAAATCGGTGTGAGTTTTTAGAAAACCTTTAAAGAAATTCTACACATTGAATCCCCCCCCCACACACAAGTATTGTCACCCTAGGTAAACAATAACAAAAAGGTTCTGAAAAACTGTTAATTGCTTGATTCCTTAAGAGACCTTGGTCCTCGCTTGTGGTTTCTCCTCTTTGGCTCACCCCACAGGTTTTCAATGGGATCTATGTGAGGGGACTGTGATGGTCATTGCAAATACTTGATTCTATGGTCAGTGAGCCATTTCATGTGGCTTTGGATATATGCTTTGGACTGTTGTCCTGTGACAACTCAGTTTTAGCTTCCTGACAGAGGCAGTCAGGTTTTGGCCTACAGGTCCGTGTAGCCAAGAATCCTAACTATGTTCCCATGGCCTTTGCAACTAAAACAGCCCCATAACACCACAGATCCAGCACCGTACTTCACAGTGCAAATAAGGTTATTTTTGGCATGACCATGGTTCTTTTTACCCCAAACCCATCTCTGAGGACTGTTGGCAAAAAATTCCATTTTAGTCTAATCAGACCATAGAACCTGGTTCCAATCAAAGTTACAATGCCATTTAGCAAATTCCAGGGACTTAAGTTTGTGGACTGGTGACAGCAGAGGCTTTCTTCTGCCAACCCTTCCAAATAATTTGTTGGCATGGAGTCAAATCGTAGTTTTGAAGACAATGATGTAAACAAGATGTGTTTTCTGATCTTTCCTATGTTGATGAATGACTAAGGGAGTTTAGCCTGTGTGTCACCTCATATGTAACGTGGGGACAGTTTCACAGACACAGATTAAGCCTAGTCTAGGACTAAAAAAAACAAGCTCAGTTTCTATTGAACTTGATTTTAGCCCTAGACTAGTCTTAATTGTGTCCGCGAAACGGGCCCATGATGTCACAGATGACCAATTAAGAGTTCCTAAAGTAAAATCTTAATCGGAATATAAATCAATTAAATGTAGTTCATATAGGGTGACCAGACGTCCCGGTTTGCCCGGGATTGTCCCGGTTTCAAGATAGGGTCCCGACCCGTTTTTGCCTTGAACAATTTTCACCCGATTAAAGGTTAGATTCATAATAAATGTTGACCGTGAGATCAAGCAGATAAACACAATGACATTTTTCACAGCCTTTTTTGATCATATTACCTAGGGTGCCAATAGTCGTGGAAGGAATTGTAGTTATTTACAAAGACAGTGATATACATTTAGCAAACTACGGTAACTAGTTTACCATACGTCAAGATATTTCACCACGAAGTAACGAACTTCGTCAACGTAATTATTTATAACTACAGCATACCAGCGAACATTAGTTATCTGCTTGTTCTGTCTACAGTAAATATACAGCCAGCTAGCAAAATGTGACAATACAAACGTATTTTACATTTTTAGTTTTTCATGTAGCTACTAACTGCTAGCTAGAAGGCCTCACAAAACAGACGAACTCACCAACTTTCGTCTAGTCACCGTATACGTAGATTCACAAAATACGAAGGTGACCCAAAAATGAAATGTTTCTGGATTAATTTAGAATTCCCCTTCAAAAGAACCGCGCGTCCGCCATATTCTATTTTAGCGCGAGATTTTCTTCTTCGCTGACTGTTTCAAATCTGACCGAAGCGTCAACCGAGCCACCTCCTGGTGGGAGTAGCACAGACATAAGCGCTTAAGCCACTTCACGCTAGTCATGGTAGAATTTTGTGCAGCACTAATTTGTTCCATAAAAGGTATAAACGATACGAATAGGGTAGAAAAGTATGATAACTTAATTTTATATAGCGTGTTTTTAATCAATAAACAAGAAAGCTACCCCGGCCTCAACGTAGTTGTTTAGTTGTATGTATGTGTTAACGGCCTCAGATAGCTTGCTGGGACAGATTATCAAACAATGTAGCGCACAATGTATGTGAAATAACGCGTTTCCGTCGAAAAACGTAATTACTGGATATAATCAGCAGATGGCGATGTTGGGTAGCTTTTGTCCACAAATACATTATATTGTAAACTCTGTTAATTGTTATCTTTGAAAATAAAGATATTTACATTTGCACTGTATTAAAAGTACTATTCTGTATCTTCTTACATTATTTGACCATTGACATTTTGTACTCTTAAATTAATAATCTATTGAAAAATATTTCAAATGGATTTGTTTGTTAATATTCTGAAACGTACAGTCATTGTATGCATTATGCGGTGCATGACAGTGGTTATTTATATCATATTTAGGAAATGTAACCGTTATAAGAACTTAAAATGCCACTCCTACCATGTGTTTGTATTGTAGATCGTTTAGAACATGTCCCAGGTAAGATGGCTGCCAAATTGCTCCATTCTGATTTATAGAGGCTCTATGACATCTCATTACTGTTATATCAATGGGGCCTACCATTAAAAAACAACCTGCAGTTCACCCTTCTCACCGAAAGATGGACCACTTGGATTTTATATCTAACCAGCAATCGCTGGTAGCTTCTTCGCTGAAAGATGGACAACTTTGATTTTATATCTTGAAGTCAGTCCTGAAATAGTGCGAACTACTCTGTAGAGAACGGATAATATTAATTCAACTTCTTCTTCGTAGACTCAGCCCAACGTACATCTCAAATTATTTTACTCTTAGAATGGGAGACAGATACCCTGGTGGTTAGAGCATCTGCGGCGGCAGTTGCCGGTGAGTAAGCCGTGTGTGTGTTGTTCTTCAGCAATGTTAACTGTAATTGCTCTGGATGAGAACATCTGCAAAATGATTCTAATCAAAGGGATGTAATAGAACGTCAGTATATTGAAAAGTTTTTTATTTGAGTAACTTTGTTTTTCCACAATGGAAATTAGAAGTCTATTTCAAATACTTTCTTGTGATGTCATGATTTTAAATGATGCAGTGTGTGTAGGTTAGGTGTCTCTGTCTGAATTCACAAAAACATTCAATCAATTAAGGTATTCGATTACATGCTTCATGTAGTCAGTTACAGTTAATACAGTTAATTCATCTTGTAGTAAACGCTAAAGATTTTTAATGGAAATACCAAAAAATCCAAAAATATCAGGAAGACAAATATGGTTGTTATGCCAACAGCCTTCAGCCGTATATGTCTTATATGTGTATATGTGTTCTACATGTTATTGCATAGGTGTAATTCACAAAACGTTATTTGATTTTTATTACCGGATTTAAGTGCTATCCAAGCAGTTAGGTGATTGTAACCAAGGATTTAAGTTTCTTTTCGTTTATAGACAGGGTGCTTTATTTATTTTCCTGTCCCTTCTAAAAATAATTATTTTAATAGCTCATTATTGTACATCAGTTGTTCTCAACCTTTTTGGCCAGTGAGCCACAACTGTGGCTATGAGAATTTCAAGCAGCCCACACATAAATAAATAACCTTACTAGTAATTACTTTGAAATGCCAGGTCTTTTTGGACTCCATTCCTTCCACAGCAGGTTTGGTAGAGTCAAATTAGGAATAGTTTTGTGGTACATTTTGCACTGGAGTGGAGCATATTCTCCAGCAAACAACGACCGATATTCTGGTTGCTCAACCCACCATAAGTAGTCTCTGAAGCACAACAAGACAAAGCAAACCCATCCACCCTGGGCAGTGCTGAACCAATTTGCATCTCCTTTCGTGGGACCCCTGGGCATGGTTGGTTGCCACAACCAAGATTTGCACTCCTGTCCGCAATGATGCTGTTTCATTGCAAGGCAATGTCTTAGCAGTGTGCACCACTCAGTGGACCCAAATCAAACATACTAACAGTTTAATAAATACATTTCATATTTTATATTGGGGAAAAAATGTGGTACTGGTATGTACTGGTCATCAGGGGGCCGCAGATTAACTTGGAACACACACACACACACACACACACACACACACACACACACACACACACACACACACGTCCATGTACTGTATGTAATTATTAACTATTTGGATGGTATAGGTTTTTTGGCTGTTTTCACTACAATATTTTGGCTTGTACAGAGACTTCTGTAATAGGTATCATCAAGTGTTTTATGGCTCAAACATCAGCACACTCTCAGCTACACTCTCAGAAAGACATCACTATAGCTTTCTGAGACCCTGAAATGACTGTTTTATATGTAAACATGCAAAAAATGATTTCAAGTCTATTTCATGGTTTGTTTCCAGCATTTATTTTGGTTCCAACAAATTTAAGGTTAAACATTATATATATATATTTATCTTTTTTTCTGTATATATCCTTTTACTGTTTTCTAAATTCATCTGAGGGCCGTACAAAGAGGGGGTTGCCCATGCCTGGTCTAGCGTATTGATAAAATACCCCAAAATATTGCGGCGCATTGGTCCATCAGTGTCTCACACCTGCCGAGCGAGGCCCCAAAGGTTCAGCACTGGCTACGAAGGTTCAGGACCCTGGAGAGCAGGCGCTGGGACAGGGCGAGAAAATGGCAGAACTAAGAGAGCATACGCCCGCAAAAAGTGGCAAAGAGCCAAAACATTTGAGAGGCAGGTGGGAGGTCCAGCTTCACCCCTTCATCTGTCCCTCAAGGGAGGACTAGGACCTGCTCTGAAACCATTTGAGGAGCAGGTAGCCCTGGGACAGGGGTCCCTATAAACCTTCACAAGATGGTTGATCTCATGGATCATCCTTCCCCTTGGCAAGGAGCCCCCCCTGGCGGTCAAGTGTGCTGGGCCCACCTGGGCAGTATGGCCCGCGACCCATTGAGGGTGGGTTGGCCGTATCAACGAGCCTGTGCCTCGGGAAAAGTCAATGCCAACTGATCTGGGGAGGCAACCGCCAAAATCCAATGCGTGGTTGGCCGGTTGCGCCATCTGCTACCAGGCTTGTTCCTCCATGCTGACATGCTGGTTCCCCCTGCATGGGAGCCTACTTTGGACACTCTCCCTTTCAACTGTCCACAAGGAAGTCCAGAGTTTTTCTGTAACTGCCATTGTCTTCACCTGCTCCCTAGGAGAGTGGTGGAGGGCCTCCTATGAGGTCACCTCCTGGGACCTAATGATCCCATGCGTGCTATTCATGATATAGTAGGTTCCCCAGGCCTCCACAGATTTTTCCCTGTCTGAGGTTTTGTATGGATGCCAACCTAGGGGTCTGCTCAACATGGCAAACAGACATGGAAAACAACAGCTCTCAGCCGACCACTCCGTCATCAATATGGAATGCCAAGTGTTCAGAATTCTTCACATTGAAATTGTGGGGGAATCCTTATAAGTTCTTCATAGAATCCTTTTAACGGTTCTTCAAGACCCCAGTTTGAAATGGGTCCTTTAAGAATAATTTTAAGAATCATTCCTTTAAGGGACATTTTTGAGTGGGCTTTTTGATGAACAAGTATAAATGCTTCTTTACAATATTCTTTGAAATTTTTCCAGGCAGAACTAATTGGGGTACCCGTTCCCCACAGTTAAGTAAAGGACTCTCCAAGAACCTTTTGTTTTAAGAGTGTAGTTTTACATTAAAGGGAATATGTATCATATTTGCTAGCATGCCCTATTGCAGTGTGATTTTTAGAATATTTGTTTTAATATCTGTGTTTTGCATGTACTTATTGGTTAATTTATTACATACTCACAAATATAAATGTGTTTTTATAGATATTCTTTTCAAAACAAATCCAACCAGTTTTATCTATGCAAATGTATGTTCCAGTTTTGATGATTTAGTTAGTCTCAATGAACATTCTTCCCAACCTTGGCAGTCATTGTGATATCCTTACTGGTTGCATTCCAACATAAATAACACTTAATCTTGCTAGCCAGTAGAATGACTGTAGGCCTGATGTGTTCTATAAACCAAAAGTTTTTTTTATCATTGTGTTAGCGTAGGTTTAGGCCCTCAACTTGTATGACTTTAACATGCAAAGTCTAATAAGACTGGTATAAGGTTCCAGAAAGGTTCCTGAAAGAACCTTCCAAAGACCAAATAATTAATCTTTAATTGGGATTCTATTTTTAAAATGCCAATGATAAATTGGTAGTAGTAGAACCTAGCACACAGGGTTCTAGGTAGAACCATACAAATGGGGTCTTTGGAGAACCCAATATAATGGTTTCCAGGTAGAACCTTCTGCAAAGAACCAAAACACAATTATTTTTCTGGTGTACATGCTTAACAACTATTAAATATAAATTTTGGGCCTGTGTTGGTGATTCCCAAACAAAGGCTTGATATGTTAAAATCTAGATAAGGTGGCTAAGTACAAAGTTAATTCAAATAAAATATAATGGAATTTGTGGGGTTAATGTATTTCAGCAGACCATTTAGGATTCAGCAGCTCAGGGAACTGGGCTGTTGATGGTTTCCATGAAATTGCAGATTTCTTTGAAAGTATTTTCTTGGAATTTAGTTTAAAGTGCCTGGTGAAAATCGCACTATTAAACGTTAATATTGGTCGACTCACACTGGACTCATATTTATGACAAGCATCACTTTTGTTCGGTGCAGAAAAGCTGCTATTTAACTAAGCTTTTTTTTGGTTTTGCTTTTTTGAAAACGACTGTAAGTAATTAAAGATTATATTTTACTTTAAAAAATGGAAACATTGGCCAGTTTAACATTTCTTCATCACATTGAACATATTGTGTGATTGTTTTCAACTATCCTTTTTATGTGATATTCAAATTGTTTCTAAAAGGTAGGTATCAGAAATCAGTTCGGAACATCTAGAACGTTTTCTGAGAATTGCATGGATCATTTTGTAGTTTGTGCCTACTTTATATCGTGCCCAAATGTCCCATACAGTGCAATTTAAGGAAACCCTTAGTGACATCTCTTCCACTCAATCAAAAAATAAAACACACACACGAAGGTTCTTAATTGCATACTCCTCGAGTGTCTTTCTCAAAACGAATTTGAAGAGAAGGGGGGCCTCAGCGTTCCCATCCAATGTGTTTTGAGAGGCAGACGAGAAGTGAGATAGGAGAATGGAATTATGATCTCCACATTTAACCGGGTATTTCCACTGGTATGGCAAGTAAACCAAGTAAATTGGAAAATGAACGACCTCTGTGGATGTGACCATTGACGAGAGACTGTGAACTATCTCCGATTATGTAATTGACCAATAAGTCAATTATTTGGAGGACGTATATCATCAAGTTGAGTTGACATGGCACTCAATGTAGGTTACATACAGTACATACAGTAGCCTACACGGCCCCTCTCTTGCACACACGTACATGGCTTCTGTCTCTTACACATACATATAAACATGCACGCAAAGGCACATAAACACACCAACATGCACGCACAAACATAAATTATAGGCACGCGAACCTGAGTTGCAGCTGGTTCTTGTTGGCGCTACCTTAAAAATGGTTTCGCTTAATACCACGTGATCCGATTCCTGGAAAGTTCTTGGAAATTTGTCTTTTGTGTAGGTCTATAGCTGTGTGTTTTTAATAGGGAAACCGAATGCCGCAGAAATGACTGCCATTGTGATATGTGTAACAAAAACTGAACAAGCGTAGTTGTGTGACTTATTTTTTTTGTGTGTTCCTATCTTGAAATAGTCACCAAAGAGCTGTGGTCGTTGCTTGTTTTGTACCACCGGCTAGAGAATATTATACCGGAGTGTGTTTACTGTTTACTGTTTGTGTTTAAACTAATGTTGCCAAATTGTTAAAAGATTAATTGGCCAGACCGAAGAAAAAAATGACATGGAAAACTCCGGTGATCTGTATTTTTTTTCAGTGTGGGCGATATGGTTATAAGCTATTGCCCTTCCCTGCAAGTGTATTGCTGTTGTGCTTTGTTTCAACTGGCACGTTCGTTTTTTTTGTCGGAGAAGTGCGTATTTGAATGTACATCGGATGAGCGGTTTGGTGCTGGATACTCTTGCAAATAGGTAAGCGTTTATTTATACGTAGGCTATCTGTTGTAAATAGTTATGCCAACATTTGTGTTAGGCCTAATTAGTAAGTTAACTAGCGTAAGCTCCCTAAAATGTCAACGTTTTGTGAACATAATGCAAAAGTCACTGACACGTGCTTTAATATTGGTGGGTATTTAAATACAACGTTGCTTATGTACACAACCACAATACAATGAACGCCTACACAAAACAATCGGTTTACCTAGAATAGATGTGCTGCAAGCAAATAATAGGGCTCGCGGTAAGGCATATTAGCCAGTGACGCTATATTTGCCACATTGACATTTCCGTAGAGTTGAGTAAATTTCGCTGAAAGGAATTCCCTTGATCTTTTACCTCAACAAAGCATTTTTATTTCCTCTTTGATATACCTAGCATAGTAAAATTGTAAGAATTTAGGCTATAACACATTTAAAAAAATGTTTGTATTTCATTAAATATTTATCGAACGTATTGATAAGGTTAAGTATTCACCCTGTTTCGCGCTCACTTCAGGCAGTGTTTTTAAAACGCTTGCGATGTGTGATATGTAAATGTATGTAGCTGTGTTATTATCAAGTCAGAAGCTTAACTGCATGTATATACTGTGTGATTTACAGGCCGTCACTTTCATTCATAAATTTCAAGGACGAGTGCAGACGAGACTGGTCTTGCGGTCGTGGGTCCACTGCCTGTCTTTTGGGGAATATTGCTAGATTTGACGGATGTCTTTTGGTAATTTTGGGTGCTTCCCCAATGACCTGCCACTCATCCGAATCCACGGAGACCATAGAAAATGGAAGAACGGATACGGGGTCCGGAGTTGTAGATTCCGATGAGAATCGAATCGCGCGGGCCATGAAAGACCTTAAAAATACAGGTGAGTGCGTGCCTTCATTTAATAGTTTTAGATCATCCACTAAAGAGCTTGGAATACAGGTGTGTGCATGTCGTCATTTCATAGTTTAAGATCACCTCTGCACATATGTTTTGATGTGATTACTAAATGGGATATTTCTTTTCTTTCGGGTCGTTGTACAGCTTTATCAGTACATCTACATGTAGGCGACATGTACAGAAACCTTTTCCGAATTAAAGATTGAACGTTATAACTGTAGTGTTTAAAAGTATTTATTAAGAAGCAGTTATTACACATGTAGCAAAAACATGACTTTACAGTGATTTATCAGTAGTGAAAACATATCACGTCGCAAAACAGAAATAAAACGAATTGGGGTCAAAGGAAAAATTAATCTAATGTCAATGCCAATAGCTAACCAGATCAGTAGATAAGGAAATCATTACGTATGGAAAATGACTGTAACTTAGATAGGAATTTAAGGGTAGTAACTGTCATGAAGACTGTCATTTTGATGTCTTGGATGGAGAGTTCTTGCATCATAGCTCTGCCTTTTGTTTTCAGATTGCATTTTCCAGCTCCATCTCTCAGCTTTTTACGGAAATAAGGAATAATAGGACAATTTGTTATGCTTGAATCTGCTGATTGTTGCTTTAAGAAACTAGAAAGAGTAAAACATCTGTTCAAAACAGTAGATAAGTATTAGACACATGTTGTACAGTAATTTCTACACCTTAGGGTAAACTGTGGCTGCAAGCAAAGGGAGAAATCTACTAGAATATATTTTATATTCACATTATTTAAGCCTGCCATTGATTCTTTTTTGTATATGTATTTTACCTAAATAAATGTAAACTTTTTTCTTTACTAACATCACACCTCCTAATCATATGTAATGTATACACTGGAAAAATTTTGAAGAAGTGGAATTCATTTTTTTAATGTGAATTACCATTAGTGTTCTTTCTCACAAGCACATGCATCACCATATATTTTAGACCAAATGTAAGAATGAGAAATGTTCCACTGATGCCACATTAAATAGATAAAGGCTTGTGAAGACAAGACATATATCCTCCCCTCCACTTTAGTACATGCTTTCAAAATGCATCATTTTGCCAGTGTCACATGAGTAACTGCAAGGTAATTTGATTACAACACTGGCTGTGTTTACACGGACCAATTCTGATCTGTTTACACTAATTGATCTTTTAACCAACCAGCTAATCAGCTGTAAAGGTGTGTAAAGATTTAATCTGATTGGTCAAAACACCATTTAGTGGAACAAAAATCAGATGGAAGCTACCAATGGTAACTTCTAAGAAATCACTCCTACTGTATTTAACGCCTTTATAAACTCTGGAGAAAGAACCTTCCTGTCTCTCTTGGAATTTCGCTGTGTTTATGGCAATTGAATCATTAGGGGCATTTGTAAAACGTGCCTCTGATCCTTTTCATCCCTTATATAACCAGACCAATCATTTGCTCCAGTATGCTGCAGTCCAGAGTGTTGTTGCAGGACTGTGTTGGCAACTCCTTCTGGTAACTGCTGTGCTGGCAGAGTCAGAATTGCCAACTGAATCGGCTATCATCATATTCAATTATAATGTATATTTTAGTGTATTATGTATATCTTAATAATCCGGAAATGGTAACTGAAGTGATTTGATAAGATGTAACAGAGTAAAAAATTAAGTCAATTACTTGCATTGTAATACTAGTTTCTCCCAAAACTACTTATAGCACTTTACTACCCACCCCTGGTCTGTGTGTATCTTGGCTGATTATGCATGCGGCCATTGCTCGTCTTCAGCAATGTACCCATTATGCATGGTTGAAAATGACAACAATGCGCACTTAGAATGCATCAATGAACACATTTCACCCTTATTTATCCTGAACAGTAACGGGTTGTCTCTTGAAATGTGCAGTTATTCATGCATATTATAAACACCTAAAAATCTGAAGTAATCAAGATGTGCATACATTTGTTGATGTTGGTATTGGTCTATATAAGGACATTTTTGTATTAGGCTATTGTTTTCACAGACTTTGACAAGCATTCTAGAAATAAATACAACATGATAAAATGTACGTTGATTAAAAAAAAAGTATACCTATCTTGGAAGAATCAAGAATTGCATTCATTTTCACTTTTAGTGAAATGTTTTACTTAAAAATGCTATTGAGAGAATGAGAATGAATGTAAGCATACCATTATGATAATACCATGGAGGTAGTGAATGGTTCCTATGTGTCTAGAAGCACAAAGAGCTGGTGAAATGCTATGATAATTGATGGGAGATGTTCAGTTATTTGACACTATATATATTTTCTTTTGGGCTCTTTAAACATTAAGCATGTTTTATGCATTTTCAGAGGCATGTCTTATCATTACTTGTCTAATCAAGGCTGTCTTTCTTGCTCTCGGTAAATCTAGATATATGTTCCCGAGCTTCAGCCTCATTTTATTACTGTTTGCTAGCTGTACCGGTTGTTTTCTGTTATGACTAACCTAACTGTGTGTGAGGACATTTGGCCTGTCCTCACTTCAACACAAAGCATTATCTGACTTAAGGTTAATTTTAAGGTTAGAGTTAGTGTTAGAATTAGGTTAGAGTTAAGTTCAGGCATTAAGGGTTATGGTTACGGTTTAAGGTAAGTGTTAAGATTTTTAAAGGAAATTAATTATCCCAATAAAGTTCAGACAAGTGGGGTGGGTGTATTTTGCGTGGGTATTGACATTTTTTGATTGTGTGTTCTTGTAAAGAGGGACCTCTTTCCTTGAATAACCCAGTGTTGTTTTGTCAGAGGTGTGCTATTTCCTCTTGCCTATTTGCGTAAATACATGTGACTTTCTCCTCCTAACAGGCTGGTACTGGGGAAGTCTGACTGCCAACGAAGCGAAAGAGATTCTCCAGGATGCCTCTGAGGGCACTTTTCTGGTGCGAGACAGCTCCCAGAGGGACTACCTGTTCACCATCTCCGCCATGACCTCTGCCGGTCCCACCAACCTGCGCATCGAGTACAAGGAGGGCAAGTTTAAACTGGACTCGGTGGTGCTGGTCAAGCCCAAGCTCAAGCAGTTTGACAGTGTAGTGCATCTGGTGGAACACTACGTGCAGCTGTCCAAGACGACCAGTAAAGGAGCGTCGTCCTTAGGTGCCACCCAGCCCCTGGGCCCACCCAACGGGACTGTTCAGCTGCTCCTGACCAAGCCTGTGTACACTGCTGCGCCCTCTCTACAGCACTTGTGCAGGATTTCTATCAACAAAGCCACAAGGCAGGTACAGGGCCTGCCGTTACCCAACAGGCTAAAGGACTACCTGGTGGACTACAGCTACAATGTGTAGTGGGTCTACAAATCCCAGGTGTGGGATGGGACAGGACGAGCTGAACTTGTCTCTGAGCGGGATAGAGCCCCGTTGTCCAATCTGAAGAGACCCCTTTAGCCCCAAACCCTAGACACTGCTTGACTGGCCCTCCTAGAATGAAAAATTGGGTTGAGCAATATGTTTATAGAGCCAACTTGTCCTCAGGTAGGCTATGATGGATCACTTCCAAACTACTTGCACCATCCAGTTGTTTAAGATTGACAGTTTTTCATCAAATGGTGCCTACTACTTGCGGTGCCAACTTGCGAAGGGTTCCTTTCAGGCCGGGCATATGCGCTACAGAACCTGGTGTGCTCACGGGTCATGTTCATAATCTCTGAAACATGGATGTTTTTTTTTAACCATTGTGGTTTACCCTACCTGCAGAGCTGTTCAAGTGAACATGGTTTCAGACCCTTCTGAACGAGACCGGGGAGTGGCAGTTGGCACGCACCTTTTTTTAAAATTGTATTCTCATTTCCAAGCTCTTTGTTGTTGCTTTACAGACTCCGCCTCTCATGTCTGAGACATGAACATCTGACACTGTCCACCTTTCTCCCTGAAGTATTTTTGCGTTTGTTTATATTCTATACTATTTAATTTTTTTGTATTATAATCTTAGAAGGAACAAAGGCTTTTTTCATTTTTCAAAGGCTTTTTTTTCTTGTTTCTGATTTTGTGGTGATGAAAAAGCGCAGGCAATATTACGGTCTTCAAATCTGGCGCTGGTTTCCCTCTGTCTCACTCTGTCTCCTACTAAGGGATGAAAAAATCATCGATTTTCAGGATGTAATCAATCCTGGATGTTGCTCCCACAACACATTAGTGTTCTGCGAAACATCAATACTTCATCGCTGCATTCGCCTTCAATAGCATACTCTTTTGATCAAGTCCATTCTCATTGCTCACACAGCAGAACTAGACCTTGGTAAGACAGACTGACTATAACAGCTGTAGTAGTAGGATGTAACATCCACCTTCTATGGCTGTGATAAAAGAAGGAATTGCATCTCTTAGCGCATATTCTAGGTTCACCCAGGGGTTTTCATTGGATCAGTGTGAATATTTTATATCAATATTTTTGTAAGTATTTATTGACTTTTGTGCTGCTGTGTTTCCTAGAAAAATTCGGAAACAAAGTTACTAAAAGAAACCCTGAAGGCACGTTTTATTATAATGGTTGAAGGTTGTTGGTTGCCTCTATTCTGCTGTTTGGGAGGTAGTAATTAATGTGGCGCATGGATGTCATCATGCTCTTACGTGTTGTTCAACTCGTTATCAATATAAAGTACATACTGTACAACCAAGGTTCGCTGAACAGTGTCTCACAGAATATTCCAGAATTTGTTCATAATACTTGATCATGAAAATTTCATGATGGTGCTTAAAAACAATTGTCAACAGTATGTCTACTCTGTGATGTAACCAGAGAATAAAAACACAAAAGAATGAAATAAAAAATTGTGTATCTCTGTGTGAAGTTAATTTTCTGTTTACATTTAGCAGTAGGCTCTAGGTTAAGAGGTTGGGTGGATGTTGAGGCAGCACAGGAATGAGACACCAGTCAATATTTTTATTTAAACTAAACAGAATTGAACGCCCCGCCAGTCACTAAAACAATTGATTCCTGCTACTGAGAATGCCAAATTCTCAGCAGCGCTGCGCAGTGTTGCTCTCCGTGGGTTAATTGGCTGCAGGCCTGCGGCTTTTAAAGCAGGGTGTTACGTGTAGATTTGAGGCCTGTAGATACAAATTTAGCAGATAGTGCAGCTGAAAAATCTTTTTTTTTGGTTGTCTGGTGTGCACAATATATTTCAGTAAAAGAATATTCTGTAATGTTGAGTTGTTTCAATAATATTGTGGGATTGGTTGAAACAGATGCAAAACTCTTCAATATTGCAATTTCATATGAATAGAAAGACGGGCATCAGTATATGTATAATTTTTATAAATATCATTGCACAGCTTTACAGTATGTACTATATATCAGTATGTAGCCTACTTAACCTTCAGCTAAGATCCACTGTTGCTCACAGTACATTGGCTTACCTGCTGTGAGGACACACTGTGTGTGGGACAAAGCAACTGCAGCCTGTAGTAGCCCTGGTTAGCACTGGATTGATGAGATCAGACTTAGTGTTAGTATCCTGCATGAGAAGTAGAAAGAATGGTTAGGCCCTGGGCCTGACATCTACCGCTTTGCATTGCATGCTTACATTTTTATGGGGACTGTTCAATCTGTGGTGGTCACATGAGTGAAAGGTTGGTTTTATTTGCTGTTGGCTGCTGTATGTTCAGTTTCAGCCCTTCCCCAGTCCCAAAAATCATTAATTTTAGTATTCAAGGAGAAAGGTTTGCATTAAGCAGGCCTAAAAAACAGCCCGTTTAACAGCACCCAAGTGTTGCCTGGCCATGTGGCGTTTTGGAAAAAGACCAAATGGGCTTCTCCATTCTCTGTTTTTGCCTAGCCGGCCTGGTTAACTAGTTATTTCGATCATTAGCTGGCTAGTAATTGGGGTCTTTGACAGGGGAAAGATATACTGTGTGGGGATCTCAAGGGGGAAAAATGGTTGGGCCTGTTAGAAATGCCAGGGCTGATTCCTGGTCCGGGTCTGTCCCTATAACACAACTCAACAGGGAGAGTATTTCTGAGAAATCCACTGGGTCCAAGAAAAGGCCTTCATGAGGCCAAGTATTTCTATTAAAGAGACAGCTTTGGAATACGATCATAGATGTTGCGTTCTGGACAACTGATCAATGAACTGTTGATCCTGTGTGCGTTACTGCCTTTTGACTCTTTGTGTATTATTTTACCTCAAGTCACCTGCAAATTACCTTAACTCATAAAAATAATCACTTACAGACATAAAGCCTGCTTTGTTCTATGACATACAAGAGGAAGTAACTTTTATATTAAATGTTAATTTCACTCCACACAATGTTATAATCTGAGAGAACTGAATGTCATACATCAATAAAACTTTGTTGTAATGGCTGAAGAGGACAAGGGATTGTATGAAACAGGATTCAAAGTTAAGTAAGTTAACAGGTAGTAGGGGAAGGACATATGGAGGAAGCCGCCTCAAGGCATGGTTGCCAGTTTTCATACAGGCCACAAGTTAAGGTCAGGCTTTGCCCTACTAAGCAGTAGCAACCTATCATTCCTAATGTAACAGAAAGTTAACATCTAGGGCTAATGGCTGAGTGTCTCTGCAAAGCTCTTAATGGGCTATTAGATGAAGCATTTTTTTTTATTCTAATCCTATTATTTTGTTTCAGTGGCTTTCTGTTATCAGTCACTTGGTCCATCCTGTTCTGATATCCATTATTATTACTGAGATATTTGAAAGGCAAATATACTGTAGAGCAGGACCTTTGTTTTCGTCATTTATATGATAGTCTATTATGCAAATACGAAGTCTGGTAACAGCCTTTTAAATGATAAGATCAGCGCTCAAACTTATTTCCCAATTTATAACATGCAAATACGGGTGCAGACACATTTGAAAGTTTGTTACCAATTCTGGAGTGTACTACTATTATTATAGCATTAGAAACATCCAAAAGCAGCAGAGATATTCTCAGAATGATGCTGCCAAGGCTCAACAACTGTATAGGTTACAAACTGGGACACTGAGATTTTAAAATACTGCATTGACACTGCACTTCGCCATATGGATGGGACATGAGGTTCAGATGCAACTGTCACTGAAGATGGCAGGTCAGATTAACATGACATGTAGGCCTGCCTGTCAACAACAAAGGTTTAGCTCATTAACTTGGCCACACATGGGAGACAGTTCATCTGTCCTCTCCCACCATGTGGGATTAAGCAAATCATCTCACCAGGGATATATACACAAGACTACGGTTCCCCTCACCAGAACTCTTCAACACAAATCTTATGGCTGAGTCGGTTTTGAAACGCATAGTGCCCTGGTTGAGCAGTGTTTGCACATTTTCGATCATACTATTGGTCAATATATACAGTGGATATAAAAAGTCTACACACCCCTGTTAAAATGACAGATTTTTGTGATGAAAAAGAATGAGACAAAGATAAATCATGTCAGAACTTTTTCCACTTTTAATGTGACCTATAATGTGAACAATTCAATTGATAAACAAACTGAAATCTTCGAGGGGGAAAAATGAAAAATAAAAACCTTACAATAACCTGGTTGAATAAGTGTGCATACCCTCTTATAACTGGGGATGTGGCTGTGTTCAGAATTAACCATTCACATTCAAACTCATGTTAAATAGAAGTCATTACACACCTGCCATCATTTAAAGTGACTCTGATTAATCACAAATAAAGTTCAGCTGTTCTAGTAGGATTTTCCTGACATTTTCTTAGTTGCATCTCAGAGCAAAAGCCATGGTCCGCAGAGAG
>JACXGI010014328.1:0-19595 GCA_016801175.1 Esox masquinongy | reverse complement strand
TAGTAGAGCCCAGAGCCCAAACTAAACATGGAGAAGCTGCGTTTAGCACTTATGCTGTACACAACTGGAATAAACTACCAGAAGATCTTAGACGTGCCCCAAACGTATCCATTTTTAAATCCAGGTTAAAAACACTACTCTTTTCACGTGCCTACGACTGAGCACTTAAACTTAACCACACTGTTTAGCCTTATAGCTTATAGCTTCCTATGTTTTTATCCCATTTCTAATCTTTTTTTTTAATCTTTAACCAGGACCAAGAGAACAGAGCACATCTTATTGTATTTCTATTATTATGATGTTTTCATTTGTTTTGATGTTTTAATTTGAGTATTTGTTTTTATGTTATTGTATTTTTATATATTTTATATTTTATTTTTCTTTGTAAAGCACATTGAATTGCTTCGATGTATGAATTGTGCTATATAAATAAACTTGCTTGCTTGCTATTACTTCACCTGTCAGTGGTCATAATGTTATGGCTGATCAGTGTAAATGTCATTTTTTGATTAGATTAGATTCAACTTTATTGTCATTGAACAGTACAAGTACAGTACAATGAAATCTAACTAGAAGTGCAAATAGAGGGCAGAAATTTTACAAGTATTAGGTTGTGTAGATTCTTTCTATTCTTTCTTATGTTGTGTATATTCTAGGTATGTTGTGTAGATTCTTGCCTAGTTATTATCTATTCTAACCTATTGTAGGCCTATTTTTTTATTTGATAAGCCAATGTAAAGAATGATTGCACTGTGATGTTTAAAATAACAATAACAATCAGAGAATGGGCTACTGTGTTGTAGAGAAAATTCGATGTGGCACACCAAGTTTTTCAGATGCACACCCAGTCTTTTTTCTGGCTACGCTACTATTTTTAATGTATTACATATTTTGGTAGCGCATTGTAATGTAACATAACATAACGTAACATATCATATGAAATTGTGTGCCATAGATTTACGTATAATAGTTTACGTATTCCAATGAGACCAGGTTGAAGAGACAGACAAAGGAAGGAGATTAACACCTAAGTGGAAGCAAATGTCTAGAGTTAAAATAAAGAATGAGATAGCTAGTGTGATCCCTGTTCTAGGATGGTTAGGGTTATTTAGGTATTTTGTTTAGGGTTAGTTGGATATTATGGTGAGGGTTAGTTGGATATTATGGTCAGGGTTAGTTGGGTATCATGGTCATGGTTAGATGGGTATCATGTTCAGGGTTAGTCGGGTATCATGGCGAGGGTTAGTTGGGTATCATGGTCAGGGTTAGTTGGGTATCATGGTCAGGGTTAGTTGGGTATCATGGCCAGGGTTAGTTGGGTATCATGGCCAGGGTTAGTTGGGTATCATGGCCAGGGTTAGTTGGGTATCATGGCCAGGGTTAGTTGGGTATTATGGTCAGGTTAGTTGGGTATTATGGTCATGTTTACATTCAGATTAGATATTTATGGGAAGAGTGGTAGATGGCCTTGTGGTTAGGATAGTCCAGTAACTGAAAGATTGAATCCTCAATCTGTCAAAGTATACAATATCTCCCTGTGATCCTTAGCAAAATGCTTAAATGTATTTGCTTGTTTGTCGCGCTAAATTACTAACATGTGTAAACATGTTAAAGCTTAAAAAAAGAACAAAGAGCTATCTACATACATTTAAATGAGTTACAATAGATCTACAGTCCCGAATGCCCTAGCCAACTTCCACTATATTTAAATTTCTGTGTCTGTGCATGTGTATAAAAGAGATGCAGAGATCATGAATGTATGTGTGATGTTTCTAATGGAGCCCTTCAGGGGAAGTTAATTGCAGTTTTCAGGTCATTTGCAAGAAAGCCCCCAATTAAGGGAATCATAGAGTGCCTTCCTGCTCCTCCCCCGTACTCGGCACACATTTGATCAGATGTGTGTGATCGTTCCTCTCCATTCTTTTCTCCCTTTCTATCAGGAATCAGAAATAATGATACATTTTGAACACAAATAAGTAACCCGGGCAAAAGCTTTGTTTGAAGATGAAGAAACGTGTGTAGAACATCAGAAGCAGCGTTTCAACAGGAGGGCTCTGCCTGCTGGGAGCTTTTCCATTATGAGTAGTGTGTTTAAAACATCACACAAGTAACAGTGGAGCTTAGTAGCTAAAGGCATGGGTGTGCCCCTGTGTGTGTGTGTGTGTGTGTGTGTGTGTGTGTGTGTGTGTGTGTGTGTGTGTGTGTGTATGTGAAATTTGTGATTCCTATGCAATAGTTAGTGTAAAATTTAGGATGTTACAACACGTTTTCAATATTTTACCAAGACATCACCTCTTTTTCACTCCCTCTGTAATCTCCTTCTCTCTCATTCACCGATACCTCCATTTAACCCTCCCTCCATATCTCCCTCTCTGCCTCCCTGTGTTCTTCCATTAAGACAGTGTTGTGGATTCTCGGTGCTCTCCTCTGTTAGGAAGTGACGTGGAGGGTTACTGTGCAATGCAGTGTCTCTTAGCAGAACAGGGGGAAATTAAATCATTTGGAAGGCAGGTTTGAGGCAGGAGTATGGCCAAGTCTGGGCGCGTGTGTGTGCTCACTATGGACTGGAGCCTCCCTTCTGCAGTGGGAGAGAATCAGCCCTGGGTCAGCGCTAGGCCACACCTGCTCCAGGTTTAGAGGGCACTCCGACAACTCCCTCTCCACAAGGGAGCTGTCCAGACTTCATATCCTTGGTAGTGTGAAAAGGGGTATACATGAGGCAATGAGAAAAGCAGGGGAAGTTGTGAGATTGTGTGATGGAAGGGGCAAGGTAGTTTTACACTGCAAGCTGTTATATAACCCGAATAAACAACAGGTGCCTGTTTTTGTGTGTTCCTCTTCACCGAGAGTACATTGAGGTGGACATGCCTCTGAAATTCAAAGGAAATAAACATTAAACACAACATGTTCTTGTCTCAATCAATCAATAAAAAATTAAATTTTTACATCAGCAATTGTCACAAAGTGCTTTTACAAAACACCCAGACTGAAAACCCAAGGAGCAAGCAACAACAGTGTTGAAGCACAGAGGCTAGGAAAAACTCCCTAAATGGGTCTGAAACTTAGGTAGAAACCTAGAGAGGAACCAGACTCAGAGGGGTTACCAGTCCTCTTCTGTTTGTGCCAGATGAACATTTTAAGAGTACTAATTGTAGTAATTAATAAATGCATGTGGGCTTTGTCCAGAGTCTATAAAACATAAACCAGGTGAGAAGCATGACCAGATGAACAAGTACAGGGTCAACCCGGGGTGGAGGAATGGTCAGCGGAGTGGCAGCTGGAATCGTCAGGTTTCGTCTTGATCTGCAACACAACCAGGAGGACTTTGGACAGGGGCAGCAATGAGTCTTTAGAGCCTGGTACTCTTGAGGTGTGGTCCAGGACCTAATTTCCTAAGTTTAGATGGAGCAGGAGACCAGGAAAATTTAGAGAGCACATTCCTTACATTAACAAGGATTTACAATGGAGAAGGAGAACTGACCCTACCCCCCGGCACAATAACATAGCAGCGTAAAACCTTGGGGCTGAGACGGCGGGGTCCAGTGACACTGTGGCCCTATCCGGGGGTAACCACGGACAGGGTCCAACAGGCAGGAAGTCAATCCACCCACATTGCCAAACATCCACCAAAGGGACACCAACCAATCGCAACTACCCTGAAAGAGGGCTGAGTATCACCCACAGAGTTCACTCTCATTGCACGAGGACAACAGAGAAACAACAGTAAGCCAGTGACTCCGGCCCCGAATGGCATTGAAGAGAGGGCATTCCGGTGGAGATGAGAGCCCGCCTGGCCAGACAGCAAGGTTGGACAGTTTCAAGCCTTTCCGGTCACCTTCACACCCCTGGGCCAGACTGCACTTAATCATACACCATGCTGAAGAGATGAGTCTTTAGTAGACACTTAAAGGAGTCTGCATCAATACCCTTAATCATCAGATCATTCCACAGTAGTGGAGCTCTATGGGAGAAACAACTGCCTTGGGCTGTTTGTTTAGACATTCTAGCCTAGGCCTGCATCTTGTGATCTTAAGTTACATGTAGGTATGTATGATGGTACCTATTCAGCGAGGTACTTAGGAGTAAGTTCATGTATTGCTTTATATGTTAGCAATAAAACCTTAAAATCAGCCCTAGCCTTAACAGACAGTCAGTGTAGAGAGGTAACCAGAGAGAAGAGCATTACTACAATCTAATCTTGAAGTAACAAAAGCATGGATTAGTTTTTCTGCATCAGTTTATGATAAAAAGTATCTGATTTTTGCAATGTTCCAAAGATGGAAAAAAGCAGCTCTTGAGATATATTTTATATGTTCATCAATGGAGAGATCAGGGTCAAGGGTTACACCGAGGTTTCTCACAGTTCTTTGGGATATGACCATACAACTATCGAGGTTGAAATCACTGTGAGATCTGTCAACAAAACTCTTTGTTCATTGTTAAAAAGCGTTTAAAAGCAAAAAGTTATTTGTCATCCACTTCCTAATATCTAAAACACATGCTTCCAAAGTAGCTAATTTTGGGGCTTCTCCATGTTTTATCAAAATATACAGCTGTGTGTCATCAGCATAACAGTGAAAATTTACATTGTGGCTCCGGATGACATCACCCAGAGGCAGCATATATAGTGAAAACAATTGTGGTCCAGAAACCGAGCCTTGAGGAGCACCAAAACATACCTTTGATTTGTCAGAGGACATGCCATCCACACATACGAACTGACATCTTTCAGATTAAGGGTTAGTTTGGTACACATCCGGAGGAAAGGGAGCAATTAATTATGTTCAACTTCGGCTGACCTAGCACAGGAAATAGCTGCTTAAGTTGTTGGAATCGGATTTAGTTGATCGTTTGTGGGTTTAGAACTCATTGTTATTTTAGTGCACGTGTCGAGCAATACAGGATCAAAGATTTCAAGTGTCCCCATTTGATACCAGGTCAGCGCACTTCTGTGCAATCTCAGGACAATCGAGTTTTTGAGGACTATACCTATTTAATGAGGAGCCTGTTATTTGTTTTCTAATGGTGATGATCTTTTCATCAAAGAAGTTCATGTATTTATTACTGCTAAAGTGAAGACCCACTTCACTTCTTGGGCATTGTTTTTTTGTTAATGTTGCAACTGTACCCCCCCCTTTTCAGGATGCATGAGGATATGATCACTAGTAATGCTACTGCGTAGATGTCGCGTGCCAAGTCATTAGAATTTCACTGCTCAGAATGACACAGTGTTATTTTGTGCATTTGACAATAAAAAAGACTTGGACTTTGATTTTAGTGTAGCCAGGAAGAAAGGCCTCATTTAGAGCAAAGAAGTCATCTGGCTTTAGCCAGGTTTCACACGGGCCAATTACATCCAGTTTATGATCAGTGATTAATTCATTTACTGCAATTGCCTTTGAAGCAAGGGGATCTAATATTTAGGAATCCCATTTTGAGATGTGAGGTAATACAATAATTTTCATTCATGACCGAGTTGGAGGAAGGCTTTATCTTAATAAGATTCTTATTGTCAGCACCAACTTGTTTTACTTTTATCAGCCTGGAACGAGTCACAGCCTCAATAGGCAAAACTATGCTAACTGCTTTGGCTATGCCATTGACAGACTCCACTATGCTAGCAGGCTGGCTAACAGCTTGCAGCCTGACCTGCACCCTATCTCATGGTGAGGCTATAGGAGTGAGACTCCTGTCTGTGTTCCTAGTTAAAAGAAGAGCACCACTCCATTAGCAATCCAGTCTCAGTATGGATCACTAATGAAACCTCCACTGACATCAGAGACTGTGACACACGCCAAGACGGCAGCAGGTGCTGGGGCACTGGGATGTCCTGGGGTACAGAAAGGAGTTCAGGGGAGTCGGGGAGTTCAGGGGGGCACAGGGGATGTTCTGGTGTACATTGGATGTTGTGGGGTACAGGAGGACGTTGTGGGGTGGGTTAGGTTACAGGGGATTGTTTGGGGTGCATTGAGGTACAGGGGATGTTTTGGGGCATAGGGGATGTGGTCGTGTGGTTTAGAGTACAGGGGGATGTTGTGTTTCTTTCTAAGGTACACATGGAAATTGTTGGGTATAGGGGAACTTTATTGTTTTTTTAGGTACAGGTGGAAGTTGTGGGATGCTTTGGGGTACAGTAGGATATAGTTGGTGGTTTAAAAGCTGGTCTACCACAGGGAGAGAGGCTCTATGATCTATCATATTTTCACAATAGGGCATATAGACTTTTTTAGTTGGCAGAAACAGCACATACACTGAACAAAAATATAAACAAACATACATGCATCATATGTATGTAAGTGTTCGTCTCATGTTTCATGAGCTTAAACAAAAGTTCCCAGAAACAACATATTTCTCTCGAGTGTTTTTACATCCGTTAGTGAGCATTTCTCCTTTGCTAACGTAATCCATACACCTGACAGGTGTGGCATATCAACAAGCTGATTACACAGCATGATCATTAAACAGGCGCCCCTCGTTCTGGGGACAATAAAAGGCCATTCTACTATACAATAAATGTGCATTTTTTTTACAACACTGCCACTGACGTATCTAGCTTTGAGGGAGTGTGCAACTGGTTTGCTGACAGCAGGAATGTCCACCACAGCTGTTGTCAAAGAGCTGAATGTCATTGATATAAAATAAACCACCTCTAATGTTAAAGCATCTTCCTCAACGAGATCATCTAAGATCAGCCACATACACAGCAGATGAAGCTATGTTTGCACAACCAAATAATTTCTGCACAAACTGTCAGAAACCATCTCAGGGAAGTTAATCTGTGTTTTTTTTATCATCTAGAGGGTCATGACCTGAATCCTGGTTTCACTTGTACCAGGCATACGGAGACTGTGTTTATAGAGTCATGTGGGCTACTGGTTTGCGTGAAGCGAATAGTGCTCACACCAGGCACGCCCCTATCTTTGTTGAGGTATCGGTGACTGACAGATTCATATCTGTATTCCCAGTCATGAGAAATCCATAGATGATAATTCATTTTAATTGACTGGTTTCCTTACATTTCCTTAAATTAACTGCAACTTCGTAGAATCTTTGAAATGTTTGCATGTTGCATTTATATTTTTGTTTAGTGTCTATCTATTGAAACAACAACGGTGGTGATTTATTGAATGCTTGGTGCAATGTGTGTCTTGTCCCTGAAAATGAATTTTGTAGAATATGGGCTTCCTTTGCCTCCAGGTCTTGCTGGTTCCCCTCTCACTGTGTGTAATTAATCCGACTGGCTCTGAGCCTACCTTGGTAGAGTGTGTGCAATGCAGGGTGTTGGGATAAGAGCAGGCTGGACTGAGACAGCGAGAGATGCTGTAGCTGTCTGGCACCTGGAAAAGGAGGCTGGAGATGGGAGGGAGGAGGAAGGGAAGTGAGGGCTGAGACTGCAGAGGGAGAGAGAGAGAAAGAGAGGGAGGTGCTGATGGATTTAACAAGTGTAATTACAATTCCTTCTCTTAAGATGAACATTTCAGAAAAAACAGGTCTGTGATACATTTGGCACGCTCGCTTAATTGACTACATTATTGATGAGGGTGCCGGTATTACATAATCTATATGACATAGTGAACAGAACAGTCTTTCACACTCCTGGTAACCTTCAGTCTATCAGTGTTTAAAGGAGCCCAATGTGATGCTGAAAATACAAGGGCGTGAGTAGTCTAACACACATTGAACTCCAACAGTTGGACAGTGACACATTTTTTTGTTTGAGGTTCTGTATTCCAGCACTTTGGATTTGACGCAATACAGTGATTATGGGGTTATAGTGCTGACTGTCAGCATTCATTCTGGGGTATTTCACAAACCATTTAGAAAACACCAGCTGAACTCTAGAGTTCAAGTTCAAATTCAAAAGGTTTATTTGTCATTTGCAATAACAAGTTATGGCAATGAAATGCTTGGTTTTCCTACTCCCGACAGTGCAGTTAAAAGTTAAAAAAGTAACAGTAATTATAATATAAAAATAAGAAGATAACACGAACTATCAATAATAACACTAAACAAAGAACACACATCAATAATAGTAACTATACAACTGTGCAAACGTAGTGCAATGTAAAAGTGACAGGTGTGCATGATATGATTGGCAGATGAGCATAATATAAAGTGACAGGTGTGCATGGAACTATGGATGGAAGGGAAGAGTGGTTCCTGAATTGAGCAGCCTTACGGCCTGAGGAAAGAAACTGTCCCGTAGACTGTTAGTTTTGGACGGAATAGTCCTGTACCTTCTGCCTGACAGCAGCTTGGTAAACAGTCCGTGGCATGGGTGGCTGGGATCTGTAATGATTCGTTTGCTCCTCCTCCTACACCTCTCTGTGTAGAGATCCTGCAGGGATGGCAGGTCAGACCTTGTGATGCACTCTGCTGTTTTAATCACCCTCTGAAGTGCTTTACGGTTTAGGGCGGTGCAGCTGCCATACCAGGCGGTGACACAGCCGGACAGGATACTCTCGATAGTGCATCTATAGAAGTTGGTGAGTATCCTGGAATCCATGCCAAATCTCCTTAATCGGCGTAGGAAGAAGAGCCGTTTCCTGGCCTCCTTCACCAAGATGTTAGAGTGATGAGACCAGGTCAAGTCATCGCTGAAGCTGACACCAAGGAACCGGATGTTGTGAACTCTCTCTACTGCAGACCCATTGATGTGTATGGGGGCGTGGTCTCCCCCACCGCTGCTTCCTGTGATCAACAATCATCTCATTCGTTTTGCTGATATTGAGCTGGAGGTTGTTTTCCTGACCCCACAAAGTCAGTGACCTTACTTCGTCTCTATAGGCTGACTCGTCGTTGTCAGAGATCAGGCCTATGATGGTGGTGTCGTCAGACAAACTTAACAATGGTGTTGGAGACGTGGGTTGCCAGGCAGTCGTGGGTGAAGAGGGAGTACAGGAGCGGGCTCAGCACACAGCCCAGGACTGCAAGGTGCAAAAACACTACAGTACGTAGCCTCAAAAGCAGGGTGCCTAAAAAGTAGCTAAAATAGCCTGCAAGATATAAGAAAAAGGTCTTGTGGAGAGATGAGGCAAAGATAAGTATATACCAGAGTGATGCAAGAGGAAAGCATGGATAGAAAAAAGAAAGTGGCATACCACCTTATCTGAAATATAATGGAGAAATTTTGTGCACAGTAGTGTGGCTACTACTGGAGCTTGTTCACTTTACTGATGATGTTAGTTAGTGCTGGCCTTAGGTGGTCCAGCTGATTCCAGTGCACATGTGCTTTGGCATGGGTTTGAATCCAACCTGCTACTCTTTCAGAAAAAAACTTTCACCACTTTCCCGTCTAATAATAAATAAATAAAAATATTTAAAAAATATAAAAACATACCTTAAAACATTTCTGTTACCATAGCTACCAAGGGGGTTTTAAGGGCCAGAAAGTGGAAGGTTCTTGACTGATTAAGTCAATCAAACAATCTAAATACAATTCAGCATTCATTTTAAATAATTAAGGCAAAACTGAAGGCATAAAGGTCCCAAAACAAGCATGTCCTGTAAATGGCTGCAGTACAGGCCTGGCAGTGAATCTCCAGGGAAGATATCTAGCATTAGGCAAATTTATGGACTTTGCAGACTTTTAGCAATAATTGCATGCAAATGATATGTAACCAAGATCTGACTACTTTATTGGACATTATAAATGCCTAATATTATTGGAACACTAAACTGTTGGGACTATTTACAAACTGTCTTCTGTAATTTCTAAATAGTTCAAATGATGTGGATAGAAATGTCCTCAAATTAAAGCTGACGGTACTTTAAATGTAATATGCTGGAATACAGAGCCCAAACAACTAAAATGTGTCACTATCTGGGGACATTCCAGTTGAACAACATTCTTTAGTAAAGAGCCATCAAAAGTCTGTTCTCAATCATGAAATTTGTGGTATTGAATTAGCATGAATTTTATCTTGCCAAACTGTATTCTGTCCTTGATATAAACAGGGTACTAAACGTAAAATATATATTTTTTAGATACATATAAAAATTCTTTGTTGTCATTTAATGTCAGTTTAATTCATAGACTGACAGGGAAGGTTTATTACATAGTGAGAACTGAAAGGTGTCTTATGCAGCATTTTCCATATTGAAATATCAGATAAAAACCCTTAGAAATCATCAGTTAACAAAAGAGTCTCTGGCAGATTGTCAGGACTGACACTATCCCCACTGCCATTGTTGCAAGTAGAGTGTAGAAGGTTGGGACATTCATAGGCGTGTGCTTCCATGAAGGTGTGTGAGGTGAGGGCCAGTGACAGGCTTTGGGTGCAGGTACCCCGAGTGCTCCAAACACGCCTCAATTATTTCTGAAGAAGCGTTGGCAGACGCAAGCCAGTGAAGGAGATTCCAAAATGAATAAGAAACAAAATTATACAGAAGCGGAGCAAGCATCAGATGGGTTTGGCATTAATTAGATGGCAACAGCTGAAGTTTGAAAAATTGATGAACAGTGATGCATTTGGCCACATTTGGACAGTAAGGTAAATTACGTAATTTAGCTAGGTAATTGGAGGGTCAAGGAAAGCTATGTGTAAGTTACTGCTGGATTGTTATTTTGCTAGCTATCATACTGCCGATAGGTGGTGCAAACATTCATAATGCACCTTTAATAATTAACTTAGGAACCAGCCTTTTCCTTTAAAGTAACTATTTATTTTAGTAGTTATATGCACAATACTATAAGGCAGGGGTGTTACATAAGCATACCCCAAACCACCAAAGGGACATCAAAAGACCACCAACTACCCTGAGATAAGGCTGAGTATAGCCTGCTTAAACCTCCTACCACACAAGCCAGAGGAGGCACAAAAGAAGGATCTTGTCAGTGACTCAACCTACTCACACTGAGTATGTCAAGAAGCATGGCATGACAGGATGCACAATTGTAGGGCTAGCTTGAGAGAGCACATTTTAGCCAGTGACTCAGCCCCCATAACAGGGTCAGAGTCAGATATCCCAGTAGAGAGAGGAGAGTCTGCCAGGCCGAGACAGAAAAGGTGCTTTCCATTCACCTTCACACCCATGGGCCAGACTACGATCAATCATAGGGTCTACTGAAGAGATGAATCTTCAGTAAAGATTTAAAGGTTGAAATGGAGTCTGTATCTTTGCATAGATTGGCTGATCATTTTAATTAACTCTTTAAGTGTGGATTACTTTTTCTGTCACATTACAAAAATGTTCAGGTTTTAGCAATGTTATTGGAATATTTTTAAATGTTTGCCAAAAGAGAGCTAAACCTGCACATTGCACCTGCTTCGGTTGAGTTGTGGAGGCAGCCAGTCGGTAGTGGAAGTCATGAAGGCAATAAGTACGTAAAAAATCGTTTTTATCATCTTACCTCAGGTGCTGCCTACCTAAGAGAACGTTTCTGTATAGTATTTGTCTGTGCAGTGAGTTGTCATGAAATAGCCATTTAATGTTTAACATAGGAGAAAAACGCACAGGAGGTAGCCCCTTCAGTAGTTAGGTCAGAATAAAGTCCAGTAGAAAGTTAAACGGTTTAGGTTTTATGATTATTTTTTTGAATTATTTTTGTGAATTAGTTGATATCTCGCGTGTCTTCCATGCTTTAGTATCATGTAAACTCAATTGACGATGTGCAATGGTGTAATAGAATACTCTGTTGAAAACAGAATGAAGAACAAACGGGCGTGTGTCAGGATGGCCGAGCGGTCTATGGCGCTGCGTTCAGGTCGCAGTCTCCCCTGGAGGCGTGGGTTCGAATTCCACTTCTGACAGTTTTTTTCGGTTAGGCTAAGGAATTAATTTCCGTAAGTACTGTGAACTCCAGATAAAAATAGGAGGGAGGTTATTTTAGGCAGTGAAATAATCACTGTAGTATTTTCAAACTAACGTTAAATTAACAAATGAATTTAATGATATTCTATAAGTAACAAAGAATGTATATAAAGCATTGATGTGTTTGTGAATATTTGTATTTTGCTTGCAACTTAATGCAAATTAATGATAAAACACTATGGTTGTCTTACTCATAGATTGGTCCATTCTGATTTATAGGGGTTCTATGACATCAGCCTATCAACTGTGCTATTATCTATGGTCTTACTATCTTCTTTGTGATGGGTTGGAGTGGCACGTTTATGATGTCATATTGAATGACATGCTGACAACATGAAAAGCAACATACATTTGTTTAGAATGTTAGACTTTGAGAAATTATAAGTGGATATTTTTACATGTTATAGGTTAATATTGCAATTGAAACATATTTTGTTGTGCTCGAAGTGGGCAGAGATGTATACCCTGCTATGTGAGTGTGCAGACAAGTATAGCCTGTTTTAATCTAATCTTTGAATTTTAATCTTTGAGAAATTTGGAGTAATGACAAATTACAGGTGAGTAATACTTTTAATACCTGTAAATGGCAAATAATCGAGACACTAATAAGATGTATTTGGGTGTTTTTCAAGCCATGGCTTATGTTTTACAATGAGGAATTAGATTTCACCTATGATAAAGTATGTTTCTGAAAAGCTTTTCAGTAAATTATTATTTATTGAATGTTATTAGAGATGAATACAGTCGGCCTTTATTTTAAGTAAACACCTGACCTTTAAGAGTAAAAAGTTAAAGATGGACTCTGCTAAATGACATAGATGCTTAATGTAAACAGCACACTGGGTACATTTCTGCAACAAACTAATAACGTTGATGTGTAATGGTAAATCTTTCACCTGCAAGGTGGACAAGGCTTTTAGCATGAAGAAGCAAGACAACAATGCCCTGTGGGGGCAACCCAGAAAGATCCAGAGGGAAAAGTTGGTAAAGGAAACTCAGATTGAGCAGACCAACAAACAAACGTTTTCAGAGCACAGAAGGCTGAAAGACATTACGGCATCGGTGAGACGACTGTTGAATCATTCAGGGCCTTCAGGAAATATTCAGAACCCTTCACTTTCTCCACATTTGATTGTGTTATTGGAATAATTTATAATTGATTACAATTTTTTTTTTCTATCAATCTACAACCCCGTCGGTTGGGGGGCATGTCGGTTGACTCTTAGCGCAGTAGGTAGGGTGTCAATCATCTAATTTCTAGATCGTGAGTTAGGTCCTCGCAGGGCGCGTGGCTTTTCTGCATTTCGTTGTACTGTGCTTGTACTTGTTCAATGACGAAGTTAAAACAAAAAAATAGACAAGCCTAGTTCAGCCAGCCCGCAATAGAATGTGTTGATCGCGGCTGCCCTCTTGAGAATCGAACCGTGTCGTTAACCACTACGCCACCGAACTGCACATTTGCCGGGTATTAGTATAGCCTCTTGACATTATATAATTTTCACTCATTAACATCACGCTAAGTTTGAATATTTTGTTAGACACCATTAACTAGTGTTAAACTGAGTAACGTTTCTTATTAAGTTTACCTCCACCAAAAATAATATCTATGAACTGTATGACTTTTGCCACTGGCCGTTTTAAAAGCTTATTAGCAAGTAATATCTCGCGAAACGCCATTAAGCATTGTGTTAAACTGAGTAACGTTTCTTATTAAGTTTACCTCCACTACAAATAGCATCTATGAACTTATTAGCCATTCGTGAATGACACTGATACAATAACTACTGTATCAATATAGGTGACGATAACGGACTTATTCGTCAAGTGAAAAGACGAGAGAATCGTGTAGCCAGCGAAGTGTTTGTCTACCCTGAACAAATCCTGAGACATAATTCGAAACTCCACCAGAAATAGTCGCAATAGAACAGTAAACAGTTTCATTTTAGGCTTCCCATAACGTAGCAACTCAAGGTTATAGCCAGCGAGGTTTTTGTCTATCCTGAACAAATCTTTTGCCACTGGCTGTTTTAACAGCTAATTAGCCATTCGTGAATGACATAGATACAGTATCTATCGATATAGGTGACGATAACTAGGGATGATTCTATGGTTAGCTATGCCCAGCTAATTTAGCAAATGTTAAACATTAGTCAAGTAATTTAGCAAACGTTAGCCAGCAATGATAAAGGAATACAGTAATTTTGTTAACTAGTACTAGCTAGCTCTAACTGGCTACAGCTGAACATGCTTGGGCAAAATGTGAAACTTTCACATTTCCTGCAGTTAATTCAAATATTCTGCTATGTTGCTATTTAGCTATATTAAGTTTTTAACCACCAAAAATAGGGCCAATGGCTCGATTTTAGACTGTAGTAACATATTTGTCCAACGTCATGATGTTAGCTAGCTAACGTTAGATGGTGACATTGGGGACTGAGGGAATTTACATACCATATTATCAAAGTTTCAAAGGTGCGATTCATTACCTGAATTTGACTTTATAATTATACATTGGTTCTTGTGACATATGATTAATAATTCCAAGGCTCAGCACAGATATGCATGTTTTGTGCTAGCCGGCCAAGGCCGAAGTGTGAATATAGTGCTCGTGTGGATCATGCAAAAATGACTCACAACAGGTAGAACTGACCATTGTATGTAGAGCTCTGTGGTGTAGAGGTTTAGCGACACAGCTCTTCATCTAGGCTACCCGGGTTTGAATCTCAAGAGGGGCTTGCCTGGTTTCTTGTTTGTATTAGTGACATGCATACACAGGCTGTAGTAATAAACCTGAAACTTACAGATGAATGAAGTAATTACCTCATCAAATCATAGGGTGTTTACCATGTAATAGTCAAAGTAAATGTAGATCTATGCAAATAGTATTGGGGTGTGATTAATTTGAGAATTTGCACTCGGGTAGTTGGCTATGGACACATGGATACAAATTGTCTGCCATTATATACACCTGGGTGTAAATGGATACATGGGCTATTTCCACCCTGGGTGCAAATATCATTGTTGGCTACGGACACCTGGGTGCAAATAGCATTGTTGGCTACAGACACATGGGTGCAAATAGCTTTGTTGGCTATGGACACCTGTGTGCAAATAACATTGTTAGCTATGGACACCTGGGTGCAAATAGCATCTGCCATCATTTAAACCCTATATTTAATTAAAAATAGTACAAAGCCAACATGTCAAATGTTGAATGAGAGAAATGTTTTTTACCAGACAACTTTTGTTTATTTGCACCAATGTTTTGAGAAAAC
Source organism: Esox masquinongy (assembly GCA_016801175.1). Taxonomy (NCBI): domain Eukaryota; kingdom Metazoa; phylum Chordata; class Actinopteri; order Esociformes; family Esocidae; genus Esox; species Esox masquinongy. The sequence goes on along the minus strand of JACXGI010014328.1, from coordinate 4,506 downwards.
TAAGTTTCCTCTTGTACATAAGTATTGAGACTCTATTCAGGACTTTGCTGAAGTTTGGCAGAAATCACAGCTTTGAGTCTTCTTGGGTGCCAGCTTTACACATGGATTTGGGCTGTTTTTCCCACTCCTGTTTGTAGATCCTCTCAAGCTGTGTCAGATTGGATCATCTTTGAACTGCGATCTTCAGGACTTCCCGACGATATTCAGTGCAGTTCTAGTCTGGGCTTTGGTTGGGCCACTCAAGGACATTCTCAGACTTGTCTTGAAGCCAATTCAGCATTGTCTTGGCTGTGTGCTTTGCCCCAGTTTTAGTTCCTATGCGCTCTGGATCAGGACCTCCCTGTATTTTGCTCCATTCATCCTTCCCTAAATCCTGTCCAGTCTCCCAGTCCCTGCCGTGGAGAAGCAACCCAATAGCCTGATGCTCCCAACACCATTTTTCCTCGTAGGGATGGTGTTAGCCAGGTGATCAGTGTTACCTTGTTTTCGCATTAGCGCTTGGCATTCAGGCCTAACAGTTCAATCAGACCATAGAATCTTTTTCCTTAGAGTCCTTCTGGTGACACGTCATATGCCTTCTGTTTAGCCATTCTACCATAATGGCCTGATTAATAGAGTGCTGCAGAGACGGTTATCCTCCTAGCAAGTTCTTCTATCTCTGCAGAGAAACTCTCAAGCTTGGTTCGAGTAGCCATTGGTTTCTTGTTAACCTCCTTGACAAAGTCCCTTCTTGCCCAGTAATTTAGTTTGGCCCGAATGGCCAGCTCTTGAGTGTTCCAAATTTCCACCATTGTAAAATGTAGTAGCCCACTGTGCACCTGGGAACTTTCAATGATTTAATAAATTTTTTAATAACCAATACAATGTGATGAATAAAGAAGATAATAATTAAAGACGACAATGAATGTAATGAAATGTTTTAATGAGGAGGAACACTGCTCTGCAGGCCTGTGATGGTCGAGGGAACTAAGGTACAGGCTTATTTATGCACACTGATGTTCCCCCGTGAGTCAGGCATACCACCGATTCACAGCCAAATATATTGCTGTGGTTGGGGCTGTCCATGACAGTTTTTGGTTTGTCTGCGGGTATGTGTCTGTGTGAGGTGGGTGTGTGTGGGGGAGTAAGTGTGCCAAGTATAAAGAAAGTTGAAATAGTTGAAATGATGCTAATATGGATAGTTTACAGATAGATAATGCCTACTCACTCATGGCTGATCTACACATCCCTACCCCCCCAAAAAATATTTTTTAATAACATTTCCCAGATCTATGCCATAATCTCTGATCAATCAGTTGATCACTTTTATTTTATAATGCCCTTTTTCCATCAGCAGTTGTCACAAAGTGCTTTTACAAAACACCCAGCCTGAAACCCCAAAGAGCAAGTAACAACAGGGTTGATGCACAGTGGCAAGGAAAAACTCCCTAAAAGGGGCAAAACTTAGGAAAAACCTAGAGAGTAACCACGCTCTAAGGGGTGGCCAGTCCTTTTCTGGCTGTGCCGGGTGAACATTTTAAGAGTACATATTCTAATAATTAATGAATGCATGTGGGCTGCGTCCAGAGTCTGTAAAACAGAGAGAGTTCTGCAGCTGATATCTACAGAGAGTTCCTTGGACTTAATTGCTTGGTTTTTTCTCTGACATGCACTGTGTGGGACCTTATATACCCACTTGTGAGCCTTTCTATTATGTCCAGTCAACTGAAATCGCAAATGGCGGCCTACAATAAAATTATAGAGACATCTGAAGGATGATCTAAGGACACAGGTTGTATCTGAGCCCAATTTGGAGTGTACGGGAAAGGGTCTGAATACTTATGTAAATTAGATTTTTTCAATTTTTATTTTCAATGATTTGGCACACATTTCTAAAAGCTTTGTTATTATGAGGTACTGTATGCAGATTGACAGCAAATTTCTTTGAGTCAATTATCAGTTGTGTTTATAACACCAAAAAATGTGGAGAAAAGGGGACTGAATATTTTCCATGGCACTGTAATTGATATAAACACTGTTTAATAATCCGTGATCCGTACGACAGTAAACTGCAACAGGCGTGTTTTAAACCATTATGCTTTTACCTTCACAGAATCAGAGTGAAGTGCAGCTGAACAGGCCAAAGTCCTCCTCTACCTCTCAACGCCAGAACTCCTTTCCAGGCTCTGTTCTGCCTCCACTGACTATTGGAGTCCCATCCAGGGATACAGGTGTGAGAGAGCCACCGATCAAGGGGCTCAGTGTGATTGGTCTCGGAGAAGATGTTGTCAGAATCAAAGAGAAAGAAGTTTCTAGGGATGCCAAGAGAGATCAGTCAGCCACCACTCTACTTAAGACCACCACAAAGTTTCCAGACATTTACCCATACAAGGTAAGTATCCCAAACACATTTAAATGGGCATCTCACAGATGTTATTATAAGTACAATTGTTTTTATCACAGAAAGCTTAGGAATATATCATTCACTAGAGTAGACTTTTATTTTCAATAATTTCACACAAATTTGTAATGCTTTGTCATTATGGGGCATAGTTTGTAGATTGATGACACCTTTTCTCTTACTTAATTATGAATTTAGTCTATAAAACAACAAAATATGGAGAAATTAAAGGGGTCTGAATTAGAACTGGTAATTGCAAGGGACCGTGCTATACAATATTCTCGCGATAAACAACGATAAACAGAGTGTAACTGATATAAACACCGTTTATTAATCCGTAACACAGTGTAAACTATAACAGGCATGTTTTAAACCATTATGATTTTACCTTCACAGAATCAGAGTGAAGTGCAGCTGAACAGGCCAAAGTCCTCCTCTACCTCCCAACCCCAGAACTCCTTTCCAGGCTCTGTTCTGCCTCCACTGACTATTGGAGTCTCATCCAGGGATACAGGTGTGAGAGAGCCACCGATCAAGGGGCTCAGTGCGGTTGGTCTCGGAGAAGATGTTGTCAGAATCAAAGAGAAAGAAGTTTCTAGGGATGCCAAGAGAGATCAGTCAGCCACCACTCTACTCAAGACCACCACAAAGTTTCCAGACATTTACCCATACAAGGTAAGTATCCCAAACACATTTAAATGGGCATCTCACAGATGTTATTATAAGTACAATTGTTTTTATCACAGAAAGCTTAGGAATATATCATTCACTAGAGTAGACTTTTATTTTCAATAATTTCACACAAATTTGTAATACTTTGTCATTATGGGGCATTGTTTGTAGATTGATGACACCTTTTCTCTTACTTAATTATGAATTTAGTCTATAAATCAACAAAATATGGAGAAATTCAAGGGGTCTGAATTAGAACTGGGAATTGCAAGGGACCGTGCTATACAATATTCTCGCGATAAACAACGATAAACAGAGTGTAACTGATATAAACACCTTTTATTAATCCGTAACACAGTGTAAACTACAACAGGCATGTTTTAAACCATTATGCGTTTACCTTCACAGAATCAGAGTGGAGTGCAGCTGAACAGGCCAAAGTCCTCCTCTACCTCCCAACTCCAGAACTCCTTTCCAGGCTCTGTTCTGCCTCCACTGACTATTGGAGTCTCATCCAGGGATACAGGTGTGAGAGAGCCACCGATCAAGGGGCTCAGTGCGTTTGGTCTCGGAGAAGATGTTAGAATCAAACAGAAAGAAGTTTCTAGGGATGCCAAGAGGGATCAGTCAGCCACCACTTTACTCAAGACCACCACAAAGTTTCCAGACATTTACCCATACAAGGTAAGTATCCCAAACACATTTAAATGGACATCTCCCAAATGTTATTATAAGTACAATTGTTTTTATCACAGAAAGCTTAGAAATATATCATTCACTAGTGTAGACTTATTTTCAATAATTTCACACAAATTTGTAATGCTTTGTCATTGTGGGGCATAGTTTGTAGATTGATGACACCTTTTCTCTTACTTAATTATGAATTTAGTCTATAAAACAACAAAATATGGAGAAATTAAAGGACTCTGAATTAGAACTGGGAATTGCAAGGGACCGCGGTATACAATATTCTCGCAATACTTAGGTGTCGATGATAAACGGAGTGTAACTGATATAAACACTGTTTATTAATCCGTACCACAGTAAACTGCAACAGGCATGTTGTAAACCATTATGCTTTTACCTTCACAGAATCAGAGTGAAATGCAGCTGAACAGGCCAAAGTCCTCCTCTACCTCCCAACCCCAGAACTCCTTTCCAGACTCTGTTCTGCCTCCACTGACTATTGGAGTCTCATCCAGGGATACAGGTGTGAGAGAGCCACCGATCAAGGGGCTCAATGCGATTGATCTCAGAGAAGATGTTGTCAGAATCAAAGAGAAACAGGTTTCTAGGGATGCCAAGAGGGATCAGTCAGCCACCACTCTACTCAAGACCACCACAAAGTTTCCAGACATTTACCCATACAAGGTAAGTATCCCAAACACATTTCAAAGGACATCTCACAAATGTTATTATAAGTACAATTGTTTTTATCACAGAAAGCTTAGGAA
>JACXGI010014327.1:0-19257 GCA_016801175.1 Esox masquinongy | reverse complement strand
GGGGTGTGTGTGTGTGTGTGTGTGGGTGGGAGGGAGGGTGGGGTGTTGGGTAGACCTAGACTGGCAGTGCCCCCCCCGTGCCTCTTGACTCCTGTCTGTGTGTCTGTCTGGTAGGTGCCCCCCCCCCCCGTGCCTCTTGACTCGACAAGTGGAGGGAGATGCTGGAACACAGCTGTGACGTCATAATGGGCGCCCATTACCCCGCCACGGTCGTACGACGCATAACACGCTACACCGTCGTACTCTGCTATCCCAGGCGTATTTGGAATAACTAGATTTGTATGTGCTTGGTGGAAAGTAACTCTTCTGTTCAGGGAACAAAGTTACTTTGGAGGGGAATACAACTACTTGAGTTATTTCAGATAATATCAAGTAATACAGATCTCAGTATGTGACTGCTTTTCAGTTAATTATTGTGCAGCTACCTACAACTAATGGTATGGTTGTGTGGTTCATGTCATAAATAAAATAAATAGAACTTATTATTCTATCCTATTCCATTCTTACAGTCATATTTGATCTACACAATGCATTACTGATCATTCTGTAATTGTCTCCGTTATATGTAATCAATTCAAATGCAAATGGTACAATTGCCGGTAACAAACTATTCTCTGTAATAAAAAGAATAAAAAGAATGGAGAAATATTATATTTATTATTTTTATTTTAAGTTTGGCACACACCGAGCATAAAGAGAAACTTTACCCAAAATCTATTTTCAGATGTTGACATGGGTGAGAAGAGTGATGGCATGGTATTCTGGTATATCAGCAGAGTCAGGCGTCATCCCTGCCATGGTCGCTTGTGAAATCCTCAAACATGGTTAGAGGAAAACAAATGGAAAGCACCAGAGCAAACCTCTTTCAAACCTTTCATGTTAGTATGAAATCACAGCATGTGAGCACTTTGATTAGCAAGCGGTTTTGCGGCAGTCTTCCAGCCAGCCATCTCTTCATATGATTGTTTGTGAGCTCTAATCTCCACCGTGTTTGATTTGTTCACTCAACTGATCACCCAAAAAAATCAACTCTGCCAAGAATTCCCCCTCTGTCTTTTTTGGCACTCTTTCTATTCGGCTGGCCCTACCCCTAACCTCTTGCGGAAGTTCACACACTCATAATCCCCAAAATTTAAACCCTTTACCTTGGCAAGGATGGAGATGTCTTCTTCTCCTTGGGCGAATTTGAACCGCATTTCCTTGATTCTTTGCATCCTTTTTTAAATTCCTACTCAGAATTCTACTTGGTGACATGTTGCTGCAACTGGAATTAAAGATTTAGGCACAAGAAAATACATAATATGTACACATCGTGTTCCTGGACGGGTTGTGACCACATAGGAATAGTGTGATGCAAAATGACTGGTGAATACAGAACTATTAGCAAACGGAATGACAGTTGATGTACACATTGAGAGTATCAAATGTAAATGTACATCTAAATAGCGGCAGATAAACTGAGTACAAGAGGAGTTAATTTGTTTACAGTTCGGAGGTGGCTCGTGGTTGTCTGCATAATCCTTTTAGTCTCTATGGGCCAGATGGCCAGTTGGTAAGGGCCAAAGCCAGGGGAAAAAAACAGTTCAGGTGGCACGATTCATTGGTCTTGATTGACCTGAACTGCCCACCTGCACACCATGTCCCTGGGAACAGTTTTTGAAAAACGGGTTGACCCAAGAAGCTGCGGACCAGCGGTTAGTTTCCCTGCACACTTCACACTCGCCCTGGAGTTGTTCGGTACTACAGTGGAGCGCAGGTGGCAGCTGATGACCCTGTACAGTTTTTTTGAATTTATTTATTTAACCTCTGATACAACTTGAGAAGGAGGAAAGGATCGCGTGTGCAGTGAATCAAGGCGTCTACTCACTCCGGGGAGCTATCAGCCACACAAGCACATGAGGTCAATCACTAACAGGTAAAGAGATGAGCGCCACAGACTACAACAGTACGTCTGTCAGCGTCCTCCTGACTGATGGCTTGCTTTGTTTTCGTGTCTCTCGTAGAGCGTGTCCGATGGTGAAGCAGCCGTCGTGGCAGAGTTAATGCAAGAGTGAACCTGGCCCAGTCTTCACGCAGCCTCTCTCTCCAGTGACAGCAGCTAGGCAGACGCCCAGGGCTTTAATGGAACCCGTGGCAGGAGGTGTACTGATAAGTTATGGAGCCCATCGATTAGCATTCACCGCATCTTTGCATAGTGATTGTGTGTGTGTGTGTGTGTGTGTGTGTGTGTGTGTGTGTTTGTCTGTCTTTGCCTAGCATTAGAGAACTTGAGAGGCTACAGAAAGATGAGAATGGCGGGGGTTTGGAGGAAAGTGGTGGGGGGGGGGCACTGTTGTGACTGAGAGGTCCAACAGACATCAGTGGTACCGGTGCCATCCATCATTCCCTGCCTTCAGCAGTAAGGGCATTCGTCTCTGTGGAGAGGGCTTTGCGATAATCAGCTACCATCCTTTCTCTCTGTCAAATAGTGTCATTATTGAGGTTTAACAGATAATTCATTTTTCTGGTGCAGCTACTGTATGTGGAAGTAACAAAATTATTTTTTGATTCTTCAACAGGTATGTGAGATCTGACCCCATTTAGAACTCTTCACTGAGCTGAACCATTGTCAGTGATTGGGTTGCTTCGTATGCCCATGTCCAAGGTCAAATCCAGACTCAGTTTCACAGATTGTGCAAACTGCTGATTTAGTTTCACCACCCTTAACCTTAGGGAGAGACAAGCAGATGGTTCACGCATCTCAGCTGTAAACTGCAGGGCAAAGGTTCTCACAATCTAAGGATGTTAAATATTTTTCCTAAATACTGTATTTATGCATTTCAAAAAACATGACTTTATAAATGCATTTATCATCAAATGTACTGTATTATTTGGCCAATTGTTTACTTGTGGTTTACATGTTCATTTTTATTGGCTTTCTTTCTGTATCAGCTTTAGTTTCTTTTACGTTTATACAGTTTTGAAAAAAACAACCCTCTGATTATTACACATTTTATGTGTCATTTTATTACATTTAAGTCTAGCAGAACTACACTAATGTACACCCTAGACAGACAGACAAACAGAGAGGCAAACAGACAGATAGACAGACAGACAGAGAGGCAGACAGACAGACAGACAGACAGACAGAGAGGCAGACAGACAGACATACAGACAGAGTGGCAGACAGACAGACAGACAGAGAGAAAGACAGACCGGCAGACAGACAGACCGTGTGGCAGACAGACAGACAGACTGACAGAGAGGCAGGCAGACAGACAGACAGACAGACAGGGAGGCAGATTGACAGACAGACAGAGAGAGAGGCAGACAGACAGACAGACAGGGAGGCAGATTGACAGACAGACAGAGAGAGAGGCAGACAGACAGACAGACAGACAGGGAGACAGACAGAGAGGCAGACAGTATACTAAGGACTGTTTCTCCCAGACCTGATATGTATTGAGTTATGTTCCAATCAAACAAATCCCTGCTTGTTCCAAACAGGTCTTTGAGTAATGGATTCAAGAGTGCTGCTGTATTTGATTACCCCTGACTCTCCTCGGCTCTGCCATGGCTTGACTGGGATCCATTTGATTCTGAAAGGTAGGCTATCTAGACAGTGCTGCTGTGAAACTTTAATATGGACGCCCTCCAACTATTGACCCCAGTCATCTGTAAGTGGGTTGTGCTGTGCTTTCTGTGTACTTATATACTAGTTGGGTCTGCATTCTCAACCTCCTGGCAGTTTACGGATACTTTTTATGGCAGACAGAAACAGGCATCTTATACCGTACCTCACTTTGTGTTATTGATGCATCAGAAATTGAGGCTAAATTCCTTTTTTCTTCCTTACAATGTTTATGTATGAAATTGTACCCAAAATAATGATCTGAATATTTGATCTGATTGTACTTAAATGTAAAAGACAAAGATGTGTTCCCATCTTCCCAGAGGCAATGTAGGGATGAGATGCAGTGCGACAAAATAGCTGTTTAATTACAACCTCAATTCCAAAAAGCAGGGATGCTGCGTAAAGTGCAAATAAAAACAGAATGCAATGATGTGCGAATTATTTAATCCTTGTATTTAATTGAAAATAGAACAAAGACAACATATCAAATGTTGAAACTGAGAAATTGGATAGTTTTTGGAAAAATATATGCCCATTTTGAATTTCATGCCAGCAACATGTTTCAGAAAAGTTGGGACAGGGGTATGTTTATAATTGTGTTGCATCTCCTCTTCTTTTAACAATACTCTGTAAGGGTTTGGGAACTGAAGAGTAGTAGAACTGAACTGCTGCAGTTTTGAAAGTGAAACTTTTTCCCATTTTAGCTTGATATAGGATTTCAGCTGCTCAACAGTTCAGGGTCTCCTTTGTTGTATTTTTCATTTCATAATCTGCAAAATATTTTCAATGGGTAACAGGTCTGGACTGCAGGCAGGCCAGTTTAGCACCTGGACTCATTTACTACGGAGCCATGCTGTTGTAATACGTGTTGAATGTGGTTTGACATTTCCTTGCTGTTATAAGCAAGGCCTTCCCTGAAAAAGACGTTGTCTGGATGGCAGCATATGTTGCTCCAAAACCTGTGTATATTGTTCAGCATTAATGGTGCCTTCACAGATATGACAGTTACCCATGCCATGTGCACTAATGCACCCCCATACCATCATGGATGCTGGCTTTTGAACTGTGTGCAGATAACAAGCCGGATGGTCCCGCTCCTCTTTAGCCTGAAGGATGTGGTGTCCATGATTCCCAAAAATAATTAAACATTTTAATTTGTCAGACCACAGGACAGTTTTCCACTTTGCCTCAGTCCATCTAAAATGAGCTCAGGCCCAGACAAGACGGCGGCATTTCTGGATCTTGTCTATATATGGTTTCTTCTTTGCATGGTAGACTTTTAACTTGCATTTGTGGATGCAGCGACATACTGTGTTCACAGACAATGGTTTTCAGAAGTGTTCCTGAGCCCATACAGTGATTTCCACTACAGAATCATGTCCGTTTTTAATGCAGTGCCGCCTGAGGGCCTGAAGATCACAGCCATCCAATATTGGTTTTTGGCCTTGTCCCTTGCGTAAAGAGATTTCTCCAGATTCTCTGAATCTTTTGAATGATATTATGTACTGCAGATGATGACATCCCCAAACTCTTTGCGATTTTACATTGAGAAACGTTATTCTTAAATTGTTGCACTATTTGCCCACGCAATCTTTCACAGGGTGGTTAAGCCCTCCCCATCCTCACTTGTGACTGACCCATCCTCTCTGGAATGATCTTTTACTACCCAATCATGTTACTGACCTGTTGCCAATTGACCTAATTAGTTGTGTGATATTTCACCAGGTTTAGGTTTTTAGCATTACACATCTTTGCTGGCATCAAATTCAAAGTGGGCATATATTTTTCAAGATACAAACAAAATGTCCCAGTTTCAAAATTTGATATGTTGTCTTTGTACTATTTTCTATTGAATATAGGGTTTATATTATTTGCATGTCATTGCATTATGTTTTTATTTACATTTTATGCAGCATTCCAACATGTTTGGAAACAAGGTTGTGGGAGAAAACGAACTTGGCGAGATTTGTTGGAAAAAAGCAGAGAAGGAGCAGCAGAGTGGAGGGAATTTGTGCTGAGGCAGATTTTAAGTGTTCTTCTCATTACTTAAACGACATTGTTCTGTTGCCCCCTGGGAGCACAGGGACTTGGAGGGCTGAAAGTTACACGGAACCATTCTCTCAGAAGTAGAGAGAGCATAGAGCATGCATCTCAAAACCAATCAATGGCACCGTTGAGTGCTCCTAATGGCTGACACTTATTAGAAAGTGAATGTGAATATGCGATAATATGGTAAGGTCTGCCCGTCTAGAAAGAACATTACAAGGACTTATAATGGTATATTTCTAGGCTTCTCTCAATTTCTCTCTCTGTCTCTCCTATCTATCAAGAAATCTTTATTTTCTTAAACATTTGTGTGTTTATTGTTCACTGTTCATTTGTGATTCTTTATTTTCCTATGATTGGTGATGTAAAAATATGTTTTCCAAGTCAATAAAACTTCTCAAATTGGAAAGAGTGAAAGACAGTGAAATTAACAAGATACGTAGAAACACATACTTTTAAAAATGGAGAAACCGCTGCAATATGATAAGTACGTTGTCATTTCCTGAACATAAAGCCTGCCCTGTTTGTTTTTAATAAAGATACTAGGTGGAGCATATGGCTATATGGGCACTTTTTTCTTTCATGTGATGCTCTTTTTGGCCATGCACCCGAATAAAGATGTGCATTTGATCTCATTTGATCTGTAATTTTTCAAATTGCTGATGCCTTGATACAATAATGTTATCTGAGACAAAGTTTTCCTGCTTTTTTAGATCTGCGATAATGTCCTGCGGAGGTAGACCCATTGCAGGGGCAGGTTTTCAGTATGTAGTAGTGCCGTATTTTTGCCCATAGGTGGCAGTACTTTAACAGAATTGGCACGAGCCTACCCTGACACTATAGCCCCTTCATTGATAAGACTTCTCAGGTCAAAATGAACTCTAGAACTGACCAAACTGTTTCTTATAATGGGAATCACAGGCGAATTGTGCGTTAAAATTACATCTGATTTCACTAACACTTTTACTAGTTTCCTATGATTTGCGTTTTAAATAATATTCACTATATTTCAATAAGCGTGTATCAAATACACTCAGATAAAACGGTTCCAAAAACTTAACTGTCCCTGTCGGGAACCCTACACATCACCATTTTTGGGTACAACCCCTTTAGTTCCAGGTAGAACCCTTTTTGGTTCCAGGTAGGAAACCTTTGGTTCCGGATAGAACCCGTTCTACAGATGGTTCTACATTCAACTGAGGGATTCTGCCTTGAAACATCCGATTAGCTCTTTTGAAACACATTTTCTAATAATTCAAAGCTTGAAAAACGTCATCAGTGAAGCAGAAAAATCTTGAATGTATCATTGCAAAATGCTTTTACTGATTATATTTTATAGTGTTTAATGCAGGGGCAATTAATACAGTGTGCATATTGATTCATTGCCAATTTAAACTGAAGAAACTGAAGAAAATTAAAGGATTTATCCTAACTGATAATGTTAAAATGTGGTTTCTCTCTTGCACATGCATATTTTTACTGATACCGTAGGCTGATTTTACTGCCGCAAATTATACTGAGATAAACACGTCCAAGCAGTTTTTTTTCGGAGACGCTGCACTGAAACAGTTAATACATGCAATACGCAAATGAGACTGTGCTTCCGAAGTGTACAGGGGGCCGGGTTTAAACGATGTGGCGTTGAAACGGTACTGTACGCTGCTGGGGTTCGGTTAGTGCCACAGCTTTCAATGCAAGTCCAGCTCAGACCTATGAGAAAGCGAGTGCATGTGTGTGAATTTGTGCGGCGAGGTTGCTACCAAACCAGATAGCAAGATAGACTACGGCGGCTGTCATAGTAGAGGGCACCCTGTGAACTAAAACAATTCGTGGTATCATGGGCATGCTCTTGTTAATGTCCATTTGAAAAAAAAACAATGTGCGTTAAAAGAAGTTACGCGCGTTGAAATTTCATCGTAGATTAATTATTGTGTCGTAGCTAAAAGCCGTGCATCGGCTTTTTTAGTATCTGTGCTTTAAAGGAGGCTGTATCATATTATGTGGGCGCAATTTTCTAGGAATTGGGAGTGAATAGGACTACTATAGCTCTAAATTGCTTCAGCATCATTGAGACTTTCTCGTGGTACTCTGAGCATTTTCCGTGGATGTAAGTAGAATACTCCATCACCTCAACGAGAGAAGACCGTCGGCTGTGTGACCAGAATAAAAATGTCATCAAGAGCTCACATTGAAACAGAAAGGTAAGTGAAATCGGTAGCCTATCATATTTCGTTTTTACATAGACAAAATCTAAAGTAATTTTGGTTTGAAATGTCGTTGTAGAGGCTGATTGATATTAGACAAATGTTTACCAATTATGTATCTATGCCTTGACTCTTCTGAATCACTGTGGCTTTTTGGTCGCAAGGTTTTTTAATGTTCTTTATTACAATGGTATATATGGTGATATTAAGCTATTAATATGTTTAGATTGTATGACTATAGGTCATATTGTCTGTGATTTTCATAAATATCAGGTTGGATACATTTCAGTGGTGTTATTATTTTATTGGTACCAACGACTTTTCGATCAAATGGGAGATAAACGTACGCATGGCGTTACGGTCATGGGTAAAATCATACACATAGCTCCTTCGCTTGGTGTTGGGCTTAACAATCTTCTCTATCACCTTACGGTCATCCTTTTGTCATAATGCAGCTGTCATGAGCTCATCAAACTAATTTGGTTAAGTTTGATATCCAGACAATCTTTTGCTATTCATTTTGCGGTATTTTTGCTATTCATTTTTTTGCGGTAGATGAGGCATCAATGTATTCAGTTTTCCAACGGATTAGTTAGTTTTAACTGCCTATCATTCCTAAGTATTTCATGACTTCCAATAATCACCAGACCGATAACTATAGCCTAATGATTCTCTCGGCATCAGCTCTCCACGCTGACCTTGACTGTGAACCCGTTATTAGGGGTAAGCTAGAGCAGTGCTCCCCAGAGCGAATAGAACAATTTCCATTACAGTGGACATAGATTAGGCTTGATGTAGTGCCTATTTAAAGCCTTGTGCCTCATACAATCCAACATGTGAGAACAAATTGGATTATTTTGCAGCATGTAACTTATTTCAGTTCTTTAGTACTTTGCCCAGGTCAAGGGACTGAATAAATTTACTCATCCAAATGGATTACTCTCTTATCCTTCCCTCTCAGTTCCTAATATTCCACTTCGTTGGCTGTTGATTTATGATAAATGTTCTTGTAACAATGTGGTATAGGCCTATGCCGCAAGACAGATTAACAGCCGCCGTTTCCCCAAAGCCTTGAAAGCAGCTAGTATCTGATGCATTGTTGCCAACTGGCTATAATTTAGAATTCCTCCTCAGCTCTAGACTGCTCATCTGTCGGAGCTCTGGAACAGCAGATGCACTTAAAAATCTTCATTTCCAGCGACATTCATGGCGCATCCACACGTACACACACACACACACACACACACACACGCGCGCACACAATACACACTCGTCCAGGCAAGCACTCATGACAGTGACTCTAAAGGAAAATAAATGTTGTCTTAAAAAGAAAATTGCCTACATTTGCATGACAATAACTTGCATCTGCCCAAGACTGACGGAGAGCATATTATTCGTTGTCCCCATGCTATCAAACGTTGTTGCTTGGTTAAATCTGTTTTTTTTTTAAAGCTTGACCTACTCACATTGTTATTTTAATATCCTACTCAAAGCTGTACAGCAGTTTGACCCAAGGAACAACCACTAGGGTGGAAATTGCAGCCTTGGAAGAACAAACCACTTCACCTCAGCCCTGGTGTTTTTATAACCTTCTGATTATTTTCACCCGGTTATCTCCAATCCAAAGAAAAAATACAGACTCTCATAATGTGGATCGGTTCTTGCCTTGTCTGCATGTTCGAGGCAGTTAGTCCCAGACCCTAGCACCATATTATTTTCAATATCTTAAGACACTCAATCAGACCAGATTCCCATTTTCGCTACATTCTGGTGAATACATGACATAAAATCTGCCTATACATGAAGTACAGTCAATTTCATTTTTGTTCTGCTCAGTGTAGCACTTTCAAGCAATCTGTTTGAAGAGGGTCTGGAAAAGCAGAGCTGCTGAGACTCTCAGCATCACACACTCTTTAATCAATAGGAATAACTACACAATGCTCTGAGAAATCGTCTCCTTTGGAAAAATTCACAACAAACCGTCTGGCTGATCTGCTATGGTCTGGCTGAAACGACCCCTCTCCATCTCCCCATTCTCTGTCCTCAGCGTGTGTTCCAGTATTTTGATTGGATTCTATTCAGCTGGTCAGGACAGGAAGGATTTATGTGACTGAATTCTGATCTCAGTGTTATTGATTTGCTCATGCCAGTTTAGTACATGCCTGTTTACTGTGGGGTAATTGGTAGGTCTTGTGTGCTTAAGGATAGTTTGTTCACCTCTTTCAACTTTCAGCAGCTTTATTTTAGAGGGTAAATGATGCATCTCAGTGGACACACTGCTGGAGGGTATTTTAGTGAACAGGCTGTCTCTACGGGTTTTCTGTTGGATTGGCTGGTGTGTTATTACAGACAGTACCAGTGTAGTCACAAGCTCCTGACCACTGAGGCAGCTTTAGGTCTTTAGTGTAGGGTCTGAACTACAAGGCCAACACTGGCTTCATTCTCAAAGTCTGCTGACGTTGAGACTTCAATGGGATGACACGACGGCTCAAGAGCGTCCCCTGTCGACCCTGACGCTTTTAGGCATCAGCGCCCATCAGGCAGAGGTTTGTGTCCAGGGCCAGATCTCAACAGAGCCCGCCCTGGATCTTCTCGACACCAATCAGCGGTCCATGTGTTACTGCCCAACAATACATGTTCTAGTTTGTACTAACACGCGTGCGCGCAGGACAGAGGTGCCTGAAGAAGTAGCCTACTGTGTGTTTTTGTGCATTGTGTGGGTGTCACCAGCATAAACGCTACCTTCTCTGATGTGACTTCCTCCTCTGCCGGGGCTGGTCTGTCTCCCCAGGCACACTCACCCTACCCCATGTAGCTTGACAGACTTTGACAAGTCACTATGCATGCGGGCGGAATCCTTGACCTACTTCCTAATGAGTGAACAGTGCAAACGCATTCAGCGGCTGTGTATTCAACCCCCCCCCCCCACACACACACACACACACACACACACATACATACACACACACACAGGCATGCGGACACACACCCACTGCCCTGCTAGCTGCTGAGTGTGTTCCAGTCCTCGCTGCTTTAGGTCTCCATATCGTCTCTGCTGGACTGTAGCCTAATGATGCTTTTTGTGTGCGGTTTGTCTCCCCTCACCAGGGTGTTTATCTGAACCCTCCCAACTGACTAGCTGTCACAACAGAGATCTCTATCTCTCTGACCCACACACGTTCTCACCTCAGACATGCTACACATATGCCTGCGTTTACCTGTGTGTGTGTGTGTTTGTGTGTGTGTGTGTGTGTGTGTGTGTTAGAGAGGCTGTCCATGTTTAGATCGAAGTACGAGAGATTTGAATCACCCGTGAAATTGATCATGTGGAGTGTGGCCAGGGAAAACGTTTATTTAGAAAACGGTTGTGGAGTGGAGGTGACCAAGCAGACCTCGTCACGCTGACACGGTTTAAAGGCTGGCTCCTCACTCGGTTCCTTGAACTTTGAGACTGGCTGACTTTCCCAGCTCTGACTTTGGCTGTTTACAACAGGATTTCATTATCTGCCTGCTACGCAGTTCCTATAAGCGTTATGCTCATTATCACCTCATTTAAAGATAGCTCAGCTTCTGTTGGCCCTAATTATTCCATGAGGAGTCGGCGGTCAGCAGCGGTAGCCAGATGTGTTGCGTCGATGTGAGGAGTGCCGCAGCTTCCCGAGTCCTAAAACGGACCACACACATCTCATTACAAAGACGCTCGCTGCGTTCCGGGTGCTGTATGGGCTTCACATGCAGAAAGCATACAACCAAAGCTACAACTTCACTTACGGGCATTAGGCAATGGAAAGGCCATTTACTGAACAACCCGAATGAAAATTTACCTTTTTGCCTGGCAAGACCTTGCCTTGCGATGCTGATGATGTCACTGTGAAAGTATTAGCCGTTCTGTGGTTTTCATGGTGTTGAGTGGTTCTTCATGTTGCCTGCAGTGACTTTGTGAACCGTTGAGACCGGTTTAGATTGATGGCCACAGGCCTGTGCATTGGTAAATAGCGGCTGGAGTCGGTATGAGCAACACGTAGCACAGGGGGAGGAAATCAATGGTCCTGCTCTGCATTACATTTTCCAATACATTCACAGAAACTGAATTGGACTCCCAGACAGCTGTTGAGCAGTAGGCTCCAGCCAGTCTCTCTCCTCTCCCTCTCCCTCTCCCTCTCTCTCTCTCTCTCTCTCTCTCTCTCTCTCTCTCTCTCTCTCTCTCTCTTCAGATGGCCAAGTCAACTGGGGAACTACTGTTAATTCCACTGTCTTCCAGTGTTACATGCACTCACAAAGACTCAGTGCTGACTTGAATCAGTTTTGCCTTTTAGATCCTTTTAATGGGATTGCATTGACAGGGAGCACCTCGTCCTGGATCAGTACTATTTTTTAATATGGACCCAGGACTCGTTGAATCCTCAGCCTATTAACGGCTGTGAGGCTACGGCTCTCCCAGTCTCAAGGGCCTGCCAGCCTGCTGAAACAAAGCCTTTTGTCCAACTGCTGAATCCAACAGATGGAGACACGGACAGTAAATGAAAGTAGTGGCGAAAAAGAAAATAAAGGGAATTTAGTGGAGCATGGTAGTGTGGAGCGTTGGCTTTCAGGCCAGTCCTTTGGGAAGCGTAACGCCCTCACAAAGTAACATTGGCGCAACATTGGAGAAATGTTCCCCAGTCGACGCAGTGCCGCTGTGACTTAGAGCCCCCAGTGTGTGAGGTCCCAGGTCCATGCAGTCAATCCAAATCCAGGAGCCGGGCTCTCGCTCCAGGGCCAAACTGCCTTTATTAAGATGTTAATGGAATTGCCTTCATTTCCATGGGACAGGATCTTTCGTCCGAGCCATTCTTTAGTGCCTCAATCTGCACGCCACACTCACCACATTGGTCACCCTCTTTCCGTCCCTCATCACAGAACAGACTCTTTAAGTATTCACCACCATCTCCGCTTGTCTCTGCCCAGACCCACTCTCACTGTTTATCCCTCCTGTCACAAGCCATGCTATATTTTACCTGCTATAACCGAATTACCCCGCGGCCGCAGATAAGAACAGCAATCATGGCAACAGGACCTCCAGAATAACAAGTCTGCCTGTATGTTTGTTAGTGAACTTCACTTAGGCTGTAAGTCACAGGCGGCCTGTCAATCTGTCAAGCTGAGCACCGCGTCATAACCTAGGAGGCTTGTTTTTGGATTATTCAAGAATGGGCTTCAATTGTAATTTGGGTGGTTTGTACTTCCAGAACCAAACGTTCAGGCCTTTCCTCTTCCTCATGCCCCTGCTGTTTGTCGCACTGAGACTGTTCCCAAGGCGTCAGGACAGCCTAATCAAAGGGTGAAAAGAAGGGGAGAAGGACCTTGAGGCTCGAGCTTTACATTCAAATGCTTTGACTTTTTCAGTTTTCATGAATGTGCTGAACGCATTGTCTCGGCGTTTCCCCGTTCCGTCCTGATTGAGTCGAAGTCAGTGTTGGCCTGGAAGCATCAATAATCAATTAGCCCGTGTCATGGGAGGATGTGCTGTTTTGTTCAGCGTGGAAGTTGACAATAAGTGAGCAACAAAAGGGAGAGAGCGTGTGAGAGGCAGGTCGGAGGTAGGGCACTGTGCAGCGACGCGCCAAGGGGCAGCTGTCAGTAGCAGACAGAAGACAGTGGGTCGGATCCCAAATGGCACCCTATTCCCCAGGTAGTGCACTTCTTTACACAGGTCTCTGGTCAAAAGTTGTCCACTAAATAGGGAAGAGGGCGTCATTTGGGACGTGTTCAGTGTGTGGGGGTATGGAAAGGGAAGAGGGCAGTAGGGTGGGCAGTGGGCAGAGAGGGCAAACAATGCCCATGTGCCACATGCTGACGGACTCAGCAACGCCCCCTGGTGATGTGGATGGACGCCCTGCCTGGCCCTGCCACCATCACCATGGTTACCACACACATTAGGGAAAACGACTGGCGTTTGTCTGGCTTGTCTAGTCTCATGTGCTCTGAGAAAGGAGTTCCAGGCCAACGGCAGCTTTGTCTCTACTCTCCACTGCTCCGACTGCTGTCCCATTACAAGTAGGCCATTTACAACCTGAAAAAGGAGTGTGTGACTGCTCCATTAGCTATTTTTCATCCATTTCGTAAAGTTATGTGTAATTTGCTGTGGCACACAACATCGAGCTAAGCTTTATGTTTCTTCACTTGGAAATTTAGCTTACCGTTTCTACAGGGGAGGCCAGGGTAGGCAATTAGGGACAATTTTTGAAGAAGTGGATGGTCAGGGGGCTGGAACATAATTATAATAATTATAACATGTAATTTGTACCCTGCAAATGGATCACAACTAAGCCCCAAAAGAGACTGTCTTTGAAAATAACATTATTTTCTTACCTTGATTACGCTGACACATTATCACAATGCACCTAATTTTATCAAAAGAAATACCTGGAAAAAGGTTTCTTTCTTCCCACTTTTCTGGAAAGAAAAAGAAAACAATAAAATAAACATGTATAGATATAGATACTGTATACTGTATATAGATATATCGATATTTATGTGTGTTTGTGAGAGTGAAATCACCTGTTGCTTACCAGTAGTTAATGTCTTTACATTAGTTCAGATTACTGCAAGCTGTCCTGATTTCACCAGCCTCCAATGATTTGCCTTCTCTTTTATTTTCTACTAAGTTCTGGAGAATGAGAATTCCCTGGTGTGCTGCCCTTGCCTGGTCCTTTTGTTGCAGGAAGGCCGGAGCTCTGTGACATGTAGCCACCTGCATCCAAGCTGTGTGTCGGTCTGATTTGTTACAATTCTGAAGTCAGCAGTGTTCTTATCTCTGTGGGTAGCTCCTTCCCCTCTACCTCTGAACACATCCGCTGCCTTCAGCAGAGCAGACCAGAGATAACACTCCCAAACTAATTCCTGGGATGAGATAGCAAGAAGAATACCTCAAACCAAAAGTCTCTCTTTCCACCACCAAAAAAGGCTCCCTCTTTCCTCTCACTTTCAGATAAACACTTTCTTTCCACTGTGTCGACCAAGACAAATCCAAGCATAGCAATGATGAAAGCCCTAGAAACTCAAACTTCAAACTGAAAAACCGTCCTATCTGGCTATCCGGCTCTATGTAAGGTTAGGTTTGTGTGAAAGTCCGCTTCAGGCAAACAGTCACAGGCCCGGCAAGCTGCTGGCTTGCCAGGACGATTGGCCACGCTCCTTTAAAAACATGGAGGGTCCATTCTTAGGCCTTCAACACCGGGGCGTGCATCAACAATCTGAAACGGAAAGCTGGTACCTTGCAGTCAGACTGGGGAAGTGTTTTTTAAGAGCTTGGAGAACGCTTGTCCCCCCCATCCCAGGTCTATTTTTTCTGTTTCTGATTCTGAATGTATAGGCCGAGGAAACTGATATTGTCTCTCTGGGATGAGTAGCCACAGACAGTATGTTATTGCATTTATAAATACATGACTCTGACCTCCATATGGAGGAGTAAAAAAGCCCATGTTGGTTGATGGCCTTTTTTAAAGAGGCATCTTGTCACTTACTGCTTTTAATAGGTTGATGTGTGTGGGAATATGGCATGCTTCACTTATGAGGAAGTACCGTATAGCTAAATATGGTGTTCTCGGTAAAGATTTGATTTGTTCGGATTTTACACTGCTAGGCTTTGGAATTCACTCCCTGCTGTGGGAACCTGTTTGGGCATTGATGGGTGAACAATCAACAATGAACATTGTTTTTTACTCCATTCTTGTCAGCCATCTCATCAAATGATGTCTTGGAAATAACCATTGGGATTTGGGTAATTAACTAAACAAATGACACTATCGTATTTAAAACCCTGCAATTTGTTCGCATCTTGCCAAGCATTACAATTCATCAAGATCAATCCATTAGAAGTGGTTTTTATTTTTTTTTACTCCACCCTTGCTTTTCCCTTCTTTTTTAGATTGTCTGAAGGAGACATAGAACAGAATTAGCATTCTTGAATATTACCATGGAAATGATTGCATCACAATACCCGACAATCATTGTGAGTATACCGATGAGTTTACAAGTCAAATTGTCAGTGTGAAAGGTTCTAAGCCACTCTGTTCCTATGGTAAGAGCTCTATGAAGCAGCATCCACAGTGCCACAAATGCTATCCTGCCATTGTCATAGCCAACGAAACATGAGACATGACAGACGCATCGCCTCACAGGCATTCTGCATGTTCCAGTCTCCAAAAGAGACACAATTATTACAAACATAAACGCCTCCTAAATTGCAACCGTCGTGCAAAATAAATAATCTAATGAATGGTGACATCATGTATAATTCATTGATGAACAGCAATGTGGGTCAAGCAACAGTGTTTTTTTTTTTCTTCCTTCTGTAGCGTTTAAGAGTATGACGGGGAGAATTATTGCATCTAAGACAATTACCCTGTGTGGTGTGTGGAGCGCAGCGCTGACAGCGCTGTCATGGACGCTGAGGACAGGAGATCCTGTGTGTTGTCCATGAAGACGTTGATGAAATATGACTGCTCTGAAGCAGCGCTGCCTGCCTGGAGGGTGAGGAGACGAGGGAGGAAGACGGGGGGGGGGAGGATAGGGGACAGGCAGGTTTGTACTTGAAAGCAGTGGATGAATACTGTATCTGCCTGCTGTTGTCTTAATCTGCAACAGTTTGGGATTTGGGCGTAATGCCATTTTAAGCCTGACACACACCAAAGGTGAGGAGATGGGATCTGTGAGATGGGTTTGGCATGGGCGCATATTTAGCTCTGAGTTGGAGTGCTGATCCAGGATCAGTTTAGCCTTTAAGATGATAATGAATTGACAATGTGAGACCTGATCCTAAATAAGCAGTCGTTCTATGAGGTGCCGTATGCTGGGACTGCCATTGACATTCTACAGGACGGTGTTATTCCCAGGTAGTTACTATTCATACCGAAGAGAGACCAAGTGCTGCTGCTGTTTTGGAATGGAAAAAAAAAAATCTCATTACTGAAAGCCTTGGAAATCTTGTAAGAACAGCTATTTAATACTGGCTCTGCACGCTGACCAAATACTAGTTGCGCTCCTCTATAAGAAGACTTTCTATTTTTTCATTTGGTTACAGAAGGAACATTGTGTTCAACTTGACAGAGGTGAATAGGTTAGATTAATTTGCATTTGATTACAAAACTTTTCTATGTTAGAGATATAATAATTAGAATTCTGCTTTTTAGGTCCTGAAATATTTATCATATTTTATTTGAATTGTTTTATTTGAATTGTTCATGCGTTGCTATAGTTCCATCTATCATTGAAGAGGGGTTTGTTAACTATTAAGCAAAATATGCTTGACAGTGTCATTGTTGATCAAGAGAATTAAGCATTCATTCCCTCTGTTCTTTTATGTACACAATTCTGCTCTGTCTTTTCAAAGCTGACAATTAACAGCTTACAATTTCTGCCTCCTCCTCTTTCTCCTCCT
Organism: Esox masquinongy; assembly: GCA_016801175.1. Lineage (NCBI taxonomy): Eukaryota > Metazoa > Chordata > Actinopteri > Esociformes > Esocidae > Esox > Esox masquinongy. The sequence goes on along the minus strand of JACXGI010014327.1, from coordinate 1,973 downwards.
CCTTCTCCTCCCCCCTCCCCCCTCCTCCTGCTTTCTTCCTCTGTTCTCTCTCTTGTTTGTTTGGGAGGGAGGAGGGAGAACTAGCAAGAGTGGGTTTGGTGGAGGCCTGCCAGTGGAAGCAGACACATCTGTGTGGCTGGAAGCTTCTGGAAGATGTCAACATGTATTCACCTGTTAAGGAAGAGACACTGTGTATGCTCCTCCCTGTTAAATAGAGACTCTGGCAATGGAACAGTTAAAGGGGAGGGGCTGTCGGTTGGCCAGTGTGTCAGTCATTGTGTGAATAGCTTCAGCACACATACACACACCTATCTCCTAACCAGACTGCAAACCGCTCTCCTTTCAGTCCAGTGGCAGCCCGTCAGCCTGTCCCCTCAGCCACTGAAGGGACTGATAAAGGATACAGTGCCTTTGTTTGCCGGCTCCATCACCATGGGTTACTGTATCTGCTGTCTGCTCTGTCTGTATAAAGGACTGGCGGATTGAATGGATCCAGTTGTGAAATATTCTAAATGGAGTCTGGCCTCAGCGCCTGAGGTGAAGTTTATATGAAGCACTGCGTCAAGGTAAATAGACCCCGCCCCTCTCTCTTTACGTTGCTGTGGCACTATCAGCCATTAACTGCTCTCAACCCAGGGACAGGACAGAGGGACGGGATTGGCTTGAACTGTGTTGTCTCAATCCTGCGCTTTTGTCTTCAATGTAATGTTCCCTTCTGCATTGCAATGAGGTATTTAGACAAGGCTGTGAGGGTTTTAGTAAGCTGGTGTGGCTGATTCATCACTCTCCGTCTAACCTTCAGCAGCTTCCAAATGGACAGTGACAGACAGCCAGACCACAGGTTAAGTCAGAGGTTCCCAAACGTTTTCTTTGGCGTTGAAGCCCACTATAACCCTTGAGTATGGAGGGATATAAAAAAAAAAGTTCACGCTGAACGTTTTCTCAGCACAATATTATATACACAGTATCTCACAAAAGTGAGTACACCCCTCACATTTTTGTAAATATTTGAGTATATCTTTTCATGTGACAACACTGAAGAAATGACACTCTGCTACAATGTAAAGTAGTGAGTGTACAGCTTGTATAACAGTGTACATTTGCTGTCCCCTCAAAATAACTCAACACACAGCCATTAATGTCTAAACCACTGGCAACAAAAGTGAGTACACCCCTAAGTGGAAATGTCCAAATTGGGCCCAATTAGCCATTTTGCCTCCCCGGTGTCATGTGACTCGTTAGTGTTACGAGGTCTCAGGTGTGAATGGGAAGCAGGTGTGTTAAATTTGGTGTCATCGCTCTCACACTCGCTCATACTGGTCACTGGAAGTTCAACATGGCACCTCATGGCAAAGAACTCTCTGAGGATCTGAAAAAAAGAATTGTTGCTCTACATAAAGATGGCCTAGGCTATAAGAAGATTGCCAAGAACCTGAAACTGAGCTGCAGCACGGTGGCCAGGACCATACAGCAGTTTAACAGGACAGGTTCCACTCAGAACACACCTCGCCATGGTTGACCAAAGAAGTTGAGTGCACATGCTCAGCGTCATATCCTGAGCTTGTCTTTGGAAAATAGACGTATGAGTGCTACCAGCATTGCTGCAGAGGTTGAAGGGGTGGGGGTCAGCCTGTCAGTGCTCAGGCCATACGCCGCACACTGCGTCAAATTGGTCTGCATGGCAGTCGTCCCAGAAGGAAGCCTCTTCTAAAGATGATGCACAAGAAAGCCCGCAAAAAGTTTGCTGAAGACAAGCAGACTAAGGACATGGATGACTGGAACCATGTCCTGTGGTCTGATGAGACCAAGATAAACTTATTTGGTTCAGATGGTGTCAAGCGTGTGTGGCGGCAACCAGGTGAGGAGTACAAAGACAAGTGTGTCTTGCCTACAGTCAATCATGGTGGTGGGAGTGTCATGGTCTGGGGCTGCATGAGTGCTGCCGGCACTGGGGAGCTACAGTTCATTGAGGG